>MNCI01000952.1:1340270-1358798 GCA_015680685.1 Gnetum montanum
AGACTCATTAAAAGAGTCTACAATCCCAATCATCTCCCCAATGGATACGTCAGGACTCGGGGTCATAAAAAGCTCCATGAGGCCGGCATTATCCAGGCAATGAGCGATGGACGGAGGAGCATGATTACGCAACCACTTCTGAGCCTTAGTCACCCCTCCGAACTTCATCGACAAGGTAGTCTCGATTCGTCCAATTGTCACCGGATCCTCACTAGAAGGTACATCAACTGTAAAAGCAATTTAAAATGGTCGTATCAGCGTAAATCAAAACAATTGGACAAACCCACTAACATATCTAGGAAATGTTATCATTTACCGTTAGTGGTGGATTTAGATGTGCTGCCAAAGTCACGAGGGAAGACTGGCCTGTTGTCTTACCAGTCTTCGTGAAGCCACCCACGAGCTTTGCACATCGCAAATGCTCTAGAGAACTGCTTGTGAAAATGGATGATCGCCCCCTTAGTCTGATCCAGAATGATTCCACGAAGGGTGGGGCCTATCATGAATGCCTCTAGGGCTGTGCGAGCAAGAGCTAGTCCTTTGTCCTCAATCAATGTCCCGTCTGGGTTGGTCTTCGGTCTATAAACAAATACATGTCAAAACAAAAAACAAACACCAAACGGTGAAAGGAAACAGTAAACTTAAACAGTCCTACCTATCCACTTGGTACACTGTCCCAGGAGGATTCTGGAATATTGTGTGCGCGCGAGCGGCTATGAATAGAGTATTGTTGAGGTAGTCTAACCCTCGCGGCAACAGTGCCCACACACGTATTAATGGGCGTGTAGACTTGGGCCCGCGGGTAGTACCATCCTCGTTAATAAGAGGCCTCTTGTCAATGTCTTGTATGAAAACCATGACACCCTCTGCAGCCCCCAACAGCATTTCCTCAAGCACGCTTCGTGCAGTCACCTTGTCAAAGTTCGACCAGATAGCCATCTCGAAGTTGTCTAACAGGAAGGCCAGAAATCCACATGCGCCTTCCCTGAACCAAACCCCGTTGTCATCCACGGTTAGATCCGAGGGAGCCTCCCCAGCCTCAACGAGGCCAACCCATGATAAGACCCTGACAAGTTCAACAACGAGGAGGAAACGCTTACTGTCCCTGCAACCAATCATGACGTCACCATAAAATAGCCCGAAAAGCAGAATTTTACATCATCAATCGACACTTAAATCTGAAAAAAAAATTTAACTGTTTACACTTAGCGTATACGCCGCTTAAACCAGCATATACGCCGGCGAAACTGTTTACACTTAGAGTAATACGTGGCTTAGACTCAACGTATATGCTGTACACTGAGCGTATATGCTGCCTAACTTAGCGTATACGCCAACAATGAACTATTTCACGCTGTTGCCCGAATTTCGTATGCTCAGCGTATACGCCCAAGAAACCCTTGACGTATGCGTAGACAGTCTATGCTAGAAACATAAAAAACAAGTCTACAATGCAAAAACAACTGCGTATGCACAGCGTATATGCTGAACAAACCCTCGGCGTATACGCCGTCACAGTAAACATGATTTACGCTGATACAACAAACAAATCACGCTAACGAAACTTCGCGCATAGAGAACTCATGACACCGTGGCTTACGCTGGTACAATGGTGCAGAAAAATGTTTACGCTGATAAGTCTCATTACGCCCTGACAGTCTACGCTAACCCGACAATCTACGCTATGAAGTTACGCTCGGCGTATACGTCGAAAACCCCTTGTGCCGAAAAACCCTCTACGCTCGGCGTATACGCTGAGACTATCTACGATCAAAAAGGAAAGCGGAAAATGATAGAGGCAAGGATCTGAGCCTACCTGTGGGATGTCACAGGCCATGACGGGATCATTGGCCTGGGCAGGCCCTGCAGCATAGCTTCAGTCTCCTCTGCAAAGGTCAAGTCAGGACCCTTCCTCCCCTGGCCTTCCACTTCTTTTCCCTTGCCCATCTCGGTCTCCTTTACGCCGATTTCACAAGTTTACGCTGAGAAGGACTGTCTACGCTGGCGCCTGAAAATGCTACGCTCTGTGTCTACGTTGGGGTTTAGTGTCGGGCGTCTACGCTAAGGATTACTCTTCAGCGTCTACGCTCACAAGCAAGTTTACGCTTACGCCAGGTGCGATCGTCTACGCTTACGCTTTAGCAATTTACGCTTACGCTTTCATAGTTTACGCTCTGTCGGTCACGCTCACGATTCAAAGTAAGAAACAAATGACCCCACCCCTTCTTTATATAGTGCTCCACTGACGCTGACGCTGACGCTGCCGTTTACATCGCCTCTTACGCCGCCGTCACTCCTTTTTACCATTTTGTGCCTTTTTACTCATTTTTCGTTAAAATTTGCCTGAAAACAATTTAAAAATTAAAAAAAAAACAAATATTATTACGTCCTGGTTCCCCGGTGGACCCCATTTCACGTGTTTACGCTGAACACTCTAGTGTAAACTGTACTTACGGCCCGGTAAGGCCTTAAACTGCCATTTCCCAATTCACTTACGGCCCGGTAAGGCCTTAAACTGCCATTTCCTAATCTAGTTATGGCCCGGTAAGGCCTTAAATTGCCATGCGTCCCAGTGTGACGGTAATCCATCATTATGCACGTATACATAGTTTAAAAGTGCCAAAAGACACAGAACGATACCCCTCTGCTTATTCAGCTCTCTGTTTATTGGCAGGAGCAAGCTCAATGGACTGCCAGCATTTAACCGCACCGTTCATCATTGATGGACCATACGGCAAAATTACAAGAGACATTAACATAAATCTCATCAACTTGAGTTCACCAACGGACGACGCAGTCATAGCCTCAACACAGCGAATAACAAACGATTACAATGGTATGACAAAATTCCTTGACATAGAGGTAGAGAATATCACCGAATACCCGTTGGCCGAAACTCCCATCGTCATGCCCGATGGAGAAATTAATATTTTAAAATTAAGCACCTTATTACAACCGCCATTAGCCAAAAATATTGAGAATGTGCTTAGGGAAAATATGAAAGCATTCGCTTGGTCCTACATAGATATGCCCGGGCTAGATCCCCGAATTGTCCAACACAATATTATCCTTGATCCAAAGTTGAGACCAGTAAAACAAAAAGCACGAAAGGTTAAGCCCGAGGTGGCATTAGCAGTTTGCAATGAGATCACCAAGCTTTATCAAGCTGGTTTCATTCGGGCTGTTGATTACGCCGAGTGGGTATCCAACATGGTAATTGTTCTGAAGAAGAATGGAAGCATTTGTTTGTGCATTGACTTTCGGGATTTAAACGTTGCAACCATAAAGGATGATTTTCTTCTACCCAGCATCGATCAACTCGTCGACTCAACTGCTGGGCATGCGCTATTATCTTTCATGGACGGCTTCTTGGGATACAATCAAATATGTATCAACCCAGAACATCAGCTTCGGACAACCTTTATGACACCATGGGGAATCTTTTGTTATACAATGATGCCCTTTGGTCTCAAGAACGCTGAGGCCACGTATCAAAGAGCGATTACATATTACACTCACTCAACAACTACATGGATGACATTGTGGTTAAGTCAAAAACAGAAGAACAACATATACAAGATCTCGACTTAGTCTTAAAGCGTTGTTTGAAGTACGAATTGAGACTCAACCCGAAAAAATGTGTCTTCGGCGTCAAAATAGGCAAAATGCTTGGATTTATAGCATCTGAAGCAAGGATACAAGTAGACCCCGATAAGGTCAGGGCCATAACAAACCTGAAACCACCAGGAAACCTTACTGAACTTCGAGGTCTACAAGGTAGATTACAGTTCATCAGGCGCTTCATAGACAAACTAACAGATAAACTAAAACCCATGAACCACCTGTTACGCAAGAACGTACATTTTGAATGGACTCCGTAGTGTCAACAAGCATTCGATGACATTAAAACGACACTTGCCCGGTTACCCACGGTTTATCCACCTCAAAACGATAAACCATTCTACATCTACCTTGCAACTTCGGATTCGTCCATCGCATCTATGCTTTGCCAGAAACGAGATGACGGAACCAAAGTCCCTGTGTATTACTTGAGCCACGCATTAGTTGCCCATGAGAAAAGGTACAACGACATGGAGAAGTCATGTTTAGCTTTGGTCTTTTCTTTAAGAAAATGGCAACATTACCTCTTCCGTAACCAGGTTTACATAATTTGCAAGGACAATGTACTAAGAGCCATAACAGGGAATATTTACGAAACAAGTCGAATAGCCCGGTGGAAAGCCATGATAGCCGAGTTTGACCTGTACTACGTAGCACAATCATCAGTCAAGGGTCAAGCTATAGTAAATCAAATGGCAACATCACCAACACGCGACCAAGCGACTATAGACCCAGAGTTCCCAGATGAGAATATAAGCGCCATAGACATAGTGCCCGATGACTACGATGCTATTTTAAACTTTGACGGAGCATCCACCTCTCAGGGAGGAAGTGCAGCCGCTGTCATCACCTATCCCTCTGAGGAGATCTGACCCTTTGCCTATCGTTTTGAGTTTCCTTGTACGAACAACATAGTAGAGTATGAAGGTCTCCTTAGAGGCCTCGCGACAGCACTAGCTTCAGACATCACACGGCTTGTAGTCAGAGGAGACTCGCAACTAGTCCTAAACCAAGTCACAGACGTCTATACATGTAAAGCCCAACACTTACAACCATACTGCGACCTGGCAAAACACCTAATGAGGCAATTCAAAAACATCAATGTGCAACACGTTTCCAGAAATGATAACACCATCGCAGACGCGTTAGCCACATTAGCATTAAACATATCGCCAGACATGTTCCACGCATTACCAAGCTCCGTAATCAATTGTGCCAAACCGATAACCGACACCCTTGACACGTTGCCGATTACATCTGTTAGTTGAACACACGCGGTAGAATGGTACAACGACATAAAAGAATACCTTCTACGCGGCGAAACACCACGACATCTAACATATGCATAGAAAGACGCAGTGCGGAAACATTCTAAGCAATATACCTTGGTAGGGGACACACTGTGTCGTCGATCCTATGAAGGCATATTGCTAACATGTGTTGATAGTATCGATGCCCAAACCATTGTCGATCAGGTACATGAGAGACTATGCGGAGGACACATAGCGCCAAAAGCCATGGCAACGAAAATCAGGCGCTTGGGCTATTATTGGCCACACATGGAATACGACTGTCTCATCAAAGTCAAAACATGTAGTACTTGTCAAAAACATAGCAATCTGATACATGTCCCACCGAATGAGTTGCATACAACGCAAATCACATGAAAGTGGGGGTTGGACCTCATTGGTCAGATACCCCCCTCGTCTTCTGCGGGCCATAGTTTCATTATAACTGCCACAGAATACTTCACGAAGTGGGTAGAAGCTGCTCCCCTTTGAAAAACTACATCCAAACACGTGTGCAATTTCATTCTAGAAAACATTGTAACCCGCTTTGGCATCCCCATGACAATCATCACTGACAACGGGCCACAATTTAGCAGTGCCGAAACCAAAGCCTTTTGTGAAAATTTAGGGATCAAACACTCGTTTTCATCCCCTTACTATCCTCAGAGCAATGGACAAGCGGAAGCAACAAACAAGATAATTATTACAATACTTAAGAAAATGCTTACCCAGAGCAAAAGAAAGTGGCACGAGCAATTGATGTACGCATTGTGGGCATACCGTACTATGCACCGAACTTCGACAGGTAAGACAACATACAGTCTTGTTTACGGTTCAGAAGTTTTTTTACCTTTGGAACTGCAGGTACCATCTTTAAGGATCACACTTTCTGGACTCCTCGACAACGGGCAGAACAATGATCTACGCATCATCGACCTGGACTCGGCGGAAGAGGAACGCATACGCACACTCGATCAGATCGAATGGTACCAAAAACAACAACGGCAACGACATCGGCATGACATCAACAAGCATCCTATCAAAGAAGGTGACCTTGTGCTTAAAGTTGTTCGGGAACACCCGAACAAATTCTCGGCCAACTGGGAAGGGCCTTACTTGATCATTAAAGCATTTGACAACGGAGCATTCAAACTAGCTGACATGGAAGGAAACGAGCTTACCAATCCGACCAATCACTTGTACCTAAAACCATTTTACATTTGAGTACAAGCTCAGTTACGTGAGAGTCCTGGGATCATGACAATAAAATGATACCACATCGAGTCCTGGGATCATGACAATAAACTGATACCACAGCAAGTCCTGGAATCACGACTATAAACTGATACCACAGTGAGTCCTAGGATCATGACAATAAACTGATACCACAGAACAGTCCTGGATCATGACTTAAAACTGACACCACAACTGTCCTGGCATCATGACAATAAACTGATACCCCACAGTGTCCGCAACGATGATAAACTAGCACCCGTCTAGCATGACAGTAAACTACCACCGTCACAACCATTGGAGTCCGCTAGGACTATAAACTAGCTTGCCTCCTCATAGTCCGCTAAGACTAAAAACTGGCAATGTAACGTCCGCCACGATGCTAAACAGGCAATGTCCAACGAGTTACGACATAAAACTAACCCATGGTAGTCCGCCAAGACTAAAAACTGGCAAGTGCATCTCTGGTTCATCAATCTGCCGCCACATTTATGCTTCATCACTGCATCACCCGCCATCAGAAGATCCTACCAATGCTGCGGCTATTGACATACAGTCTGCTGCCATGTAAGTCTAAGCTCGATCATTCAGTTATGGTTTTCTAGTCTCCTTAGAGTTGTGTTTGCAGGATGACACCCAGAGGTTTTCGCACAAGAATGCATCTCATCGCGAGCAGCAAGATGGGACAATGTTCATAGCACGCCTGACAAGACTAAATCAAACCGTTCACTAGTACATCCCCATTCACTGACTCATTCCTTATCCGTTCACCAACACATTATATTCAGTCACACCTCTGATACATCTAGTACACCCAAAACTTTGAACATGCTGTCACATACCGTCGCACATGAGTACAAAATCAATGCACTGTTTACGATTTCAAAAAAAAAAGGAGAGAGAGACTCTTGGCACTTCCCATATAAGCCCCAGGCGGAAAGGCAGTTGTCTCAAAACCAAGTACTCATGTCCAAAACGGTCAAGAAGCATCTGGTCGCATGGCTTTGGCTCTCCGCCAACAGGTCCCCCTAAACATTAAACACAGGCCCTGTTCCTCCAAAGCATGTAACACATCTCCCCGTGGCTTTGGTCTTGCCAACAAGTTCTCTTGAATACTAACGAAGAGCCTTGTTCCGCCAAAGAACGCACATCGCATGTCTGAACTCCGAGTATGCTAAATAGTGGCTATCGACAAGGACCAGCATGCCGCACACCCGAGCACCCCATCTCCCAGCATAATTTCTTGGGGAGTCGCCAATCCCCACAATCTCTTTCCTCCTATCAGCTACAAATTTCCCTTTTTCGATCCCATGTACTACTGAACACGGTGTGACGACGTCTAGTCAAGTGGCAAAGAACAAAGTCGATATCAAGTTGCTTGTGGTGTTTTTCACTTCTTTGTCGACGCTTCTCGGGTCGATTCCTCCAAGCGTCAATAAAGAGGGACCAATGAAACACCACAAAATTTCGAGCTTGGTACTTCCCCAGCAAGAAGCAGGTCACTAGGACCCACGAACAACCACGGCTACATTTGGTGTCACACATTGCAACTTTGGGAATCAAAAAGTTTAATTCTCACTAAGTGTGCAGTACCAGCGTATACGCCCGGCTTATACGCCCAGCATTAATGGCGTATACGCCCAGCGTATACGCCCGATGTCCCTAGCGTATACGCCCAGCGTAGACATCCGACTGACACACCCGATGTACATGCCTCACCTGTACGCTTGGCAGGTACCACAGATGCATACGCTCGATGATGAAGTCTCAATGACAGAATGAAAAAAGCCCCGAAGAGCAAGAATTGAAGCAAGTCGGCAACCATCGGCGTACACGCCCGGCGTATATGCCGAGACATTGTCGGCGTATACGCTCAGCGTGTACGCCCAGCGTCCATAGCATCTCCACCAAGTTCACACACGCCCAGCACGTCCAGCGTATACGCCCAGCGTGTACGCCGACCTGATGTAGCGTATACGCCCCGCGTATACGCCCAACAGATGTAATATGTTGTATATTTGTAAATTATATGCACCTGGTCAACGCGCCACGTGTCTCCTAACCCGAGTCTAGCGTAACAACCGGTATAAAAACCCCACTTTTCCACTTCGCCAAGACGGACGGCAAACATCCCATAGCATACTAGAGACATTTACGCTACGCACCAGAGCTAAAACCCTCTTATGCTGGAAAGCCCTGTACACCATGCACACAGTCTCTACACTCCGCTTACCGTGCGAACCAGCCGAGTCATCCCTGCATCCACCGGGGCTTTTCGTCCGCCTTGTGTCTATCACAACTGCGTTAGACCGGTGCACTATACTTTGACCTTGTAATACCATTGTTTATAGTTTACGCTAATTTCTTGCATGTTATTTCCATTTGTGCTCATTCATATTTACGCCCTGTTCACATCTGTTACGCTGTTTACGCTCTCGTTTACGCCCATTTACGCCGTTTATGCATAACCCAGCGTATAGCACTTCGACATACGTGCGGGTAAATCCTTGTCTGATCCGCGTGTGGACCACCCAAGGTACTCTACCTTCGTGCTTTCCAGCTCGCCCTCAGGTGAAGGTAGGGTCTTCTATGCGCATCCTGCGATCCCGCGGTCTCTGTTTCCTTCCATTCGGGAACTGACGATTTCAAGCGGTACACCTACATCCTTCAATAGTAATGCATGACAACATGTAGAATGCTTTGAAACTTTGCTAGGCATCTACAATATTATTGAAAATGACATAGTGTATAGAGTCTTTGTGACTACTTTCAAAAGTAAATCCATACAATGATTTTTAATGCTTTCTAATGCCTCTATTAATTCATGGAAAGATTTTAAAAATAAGTTTCTACTTTAATTTGATAAGTTCACTAGCCTTGCCTTAGCCTCAAGTAATTTTACAAGTCTAAGAAAACTACATGGGAAAAACATTCATGACTATAATTTAAGATTTCTCCATCAACTAGCTTATGTGCCAAATGAGATGCATCCACAACCTAATGGTATCCTTAATTTTTACCTTTCCACCATTGATCCATTCTTTGCCTATGTCATCAAATTTGATTGCAACATAATAGAATTACAAGGAGCAATGGCTAAAGTTGCTAAGCTAGAACAAATTACCTTGATGAATAGTATTCAAACTCAAACTGGGATGATGAGTATTAGCAATCCTATGCAATTTATTCCCTTACCATCACAAACTTTCCCAATGAATAATATTATGTTTCAAGCCCTTACTTCTCTCCAAATGACTCAACCTACAAATAATTACTTTCAAAGTCCAATCTCTTCTTCATTGTTACCATCAATACTGGTTTGAGTGACAATTAATCAAAAGCTTTAATTCAATCTATTATAAACCCAAATGAAATATCTAATTCCAATGGATCGAAAAATCAAACAAAAAATTAGATCACCCAAATGTTAACTTCTCTTCAAAAAATTTCCAATGAATTAGTTGAACTAAAGTGAAATAATAATAAAGTTCCTATACAATATGAAAAACCAAGCACATCAATCAATGATGATTATTGTCACCTTCATAATACTAGGTAACATTTTGAGAAAACTTGCTCTTAATTTTTAGCATTATATGATGACAATGCCCAAAATAAACAAAATGGAAAAACTCCAATTATTGTCCTTAACATACCTCATGAAACAGAAAATGAAGAAGTCACCTCATGTAAACAAGTCATGTTAAGTGATCTCAATCTACATAACACTTACTACTGTAGACTTAGTGACATTATGAACACTACCAACAATAGAATAGAAAAAAAAATTTACACTCCTTCCAACAAAAGAATTCCCAGTCAAAATAACACAAGTAACCAAATGGAACCATCCCAAGTAAATGTTCAACAATAATCAAACTCACCTTCTATACTTAGAAAAACTCCACCTCAACATGAAGTCAAAGATGAACATAAAGCTTATGATCTAGTTGAGGATTTGAAAAGAGTTAAAGCCAACATTTCAATGTATGATCTTTTACATTTTAATAAAATGAAAGATGTGATCCAAAAGATAGTTTATACCCTTGAAATTAATAAATAAAAATCTCCAATTATTGAAAAATAAGTTCATTTTGTGGATATTCCTAATGCTCTATCAATACAAAACTCAAGCAATTTCATGTTGAACAAGAAAGATCAACCACCTTTCTTAATAACTTTGATTATTTTAGGTAAGAATGTTCATAATTGCTTAATGAATTCTGGCACAACTATTAGTGTCATACCATTAGAAATATGTAAAATGTTAGGAACACAAATGCTACCACAAGCAAGGAGTATGATACAACTTGATGGATCTAATGTACCTATGGTAGGGTTATTAAAAGAAGTGAAATTGCAACTTAGACGATACTCTACTTTTACATATTATAGAGATATTTTACTAGTTGACATGTCACCTACTTATGGTGTGCTTCTATATAGGACTTTCAAAGCCAAGTTTGGGGGCTTCTTTAGATAAAATTTTTTAGAATTATTAATTCCCATTAAAGAAAAATATGAATATGTTATTATACCAAGAAAACCTTTTTATAAACAACTTTTAATCAACAAAATCAATCTTTGGAAAACCAAAATACAAATTTTTATATTAGAGTTATTAAAGTTGGACTTAACAGACATGTTATAAATGATCATGTGAATGATATTTTAGAAATAAATTCTTTTGCTTATACATATTCCACCCAATGTTATCAAGCTTTTAGAGAATGTAAAAAAATTTATGCAGATACCTTACCTTATCATCAACATGATGAAAAACCATTTATTTTGGGTGACCCACTAACATTAGGAAAGGACAAATATATAAATGAGGTTCTAACTATTAAAACATGTTCCTGGAGAAGAAAATTATGTTCCTAATGCATTAGCTCAAATGGCCACTACTTTAGATGTCCCTTTTAGACACAATGCTTGGGTTTTGAAATTATTATTGAAAAGGCTAACTCTTATTCTATTCTAGATAATATCTTTTCTTTGTTGATGATAATCATATTCATGAATTTTTATTTTCCAAGGGTGAATTTAGTGATCAATGTTTTAAAGTTACTCAAATTAATAAAGAAGCTATGTCAAAGAATGTCATATTTTTCAAATAAAATCTCTCTTGAAATAAAAACTAGAGAAGCTATATTTGATGACTTACATACCAAAACTGAAGAAATATCTAAAACAATAATAGGTAAATGTTGGCTAAAATAGAAAAAATTCAAACTCAAAAGAAAGGAAAATACTACCCTATCAAAATAGGAGCTTACTTACATGTAGATGAAAAACAAAACTTGATTGAATCGTTACATCAACTTAATGATGTTTTAACTTGGACTTATGAGGATCTTAGAACTTTCAATCCTCTCATGATGACACATACTATACCTCTTAAACTTGAAACCAAACCATTTAGACAAAAACTTAGACCTATTAATCTCAAAATTGAAACTTTGAGGAAAGTAGAAATTGATAAACTTTTAGAATCTAAAACTATTTATCCTATGAAATATTCAAGTTGGATATCAAATTTTGTACTTGTTATAGAACAAACAAGTAAATTATGATTATGTATTTATTGATTTTCATAACCTTAATCATCAACAAATTGTTAAAAGATGGGTTGATAAGAAATATGTAGGTAAAATCTTTAAAGTACAAGATCTAGTCCTAAAAGGAGATAGAGCATCTGGTCAAATAGGTTCTCAAAATAAGTTTTCTCCTATATGATCAAGCCCATACTAAGTCACAAATGTCATTGGCCCCAATGTTTACAAAGTTGCTGATTTGCAAGGATACAAATTAAATAAAAATTTTAATGCATTTCATTTAAAGTATTTCTACTCAGGTGCCCTCATGGACACTTGGTAGATTCTTAGTTGCATACTTTCTTCTCATTCTTCATGCATTTCATTTGAATATCGTTACATTTGCATATTTTCTTTACATTTCCATCATTTTCTCATGCATTTTAAGTATATCATCATCTCTTTTTTAGCATATTGGTCTTGGTTTGATCTATTTGTGCTTTTCAATATTATTTGGATAATCATTTTGACCATTTGAGTTATTAGGCATTGGGTCATCATAACACCATTTAAAAAATAATGCAAGTATTATGCTCTCTATATATTATTCATGTTCTATCATATTACTATTATATTAAATCTCCTCTATATGATTTGTATTTAACTATTCTATGATTCTTCCCAATCTATTTCAAGGGTTTTGTTTTATTAGCTATGTTGGAATATGGAGGATGAGATTTATGCTAACTTATCATGTTATTATCATTGTCATGTAAATGTAGAATGTATGAGGTTGGAGAATGGTTAGTCATAATCACTAGGTGACCTTAGAAAGTTCCATTTTTCTCCTCATAAGCCCTAGCCCTCAAGTGTGATGATCCATGGCTATCCTATGAGCAACATGGTGAATTGTGTTCCTTTTCACTTAAGAATTCTTAGCCACCCACAAGACCTTCTATGATGCCATTTAGCTTATAATTAAAGGCATATGCATAAGGGTTGAATTGCACCAAGGGCAAATTTTTTGAAAGCATCTTGTTCTTTGGCAATGTAGCTAATCGGCCAGGCTCATGTTGGAATTCATACATTAAGAATGAAGTGTACCATGAGTAAAGTTACCTAAAAAAAAAGTACCATGTTCATTGGTAGTGTAATAAGTTCTTAAATGTGATGGGGTCTAGCAACAATCCTCACCCTAGCCTTCATTTCTCAATATATATATATAGATATATATATATATATGCAATAAAATTTTCTCCTACCTTTTCCTAATATTCCTTAATTCATTTCATTTTTCCTTACCCCTTTTCATCATTCCCTTTCCATTTTGTAAACATAAACTAAGGAAAAATCTGAAAGTTGTGGCTAGCTATGATCTAAAAAAAGCATGTCCTCTTCATGCTCAAAGGTGTCCACATACTTTTTACTTTTATCTTGTGAGATGATTGGGAATATATATATATAGTTAAAATTATTATTTATAAAGATTATATATTTAGATCTAAATTAAACAAGGTGGTGTTAAAAGGATGGTCCATGTTTGGTGCTCTTTTGATTCTATGATTATTTTACTCATGATTAAAACATTATAGTTTACTTCCAAGTTTTAATTTGTCATTATTTTGTGATCTTTTCGATTCTTCGTATTTGACATGTTTTTGCATCCTTTTAAAATTTTTATTGTTTTTGCTATCCTTGCACTTGCATGCAAATAAAAGTTTAAGGGCTAAATGTTGATTTCAACTTTACCATGCTAAGCACGGGACCATAATCAATAAGTTTTAATCCCATGAAAAATTAGAAATCCTAAGGGTTTTCTAACCATGCAAATTATTTGTGATGGTATTTTGGATAAAACAAAGTAAGCTCAACAAATCAATAGTAGTTACAATGATAACTTGCCTTAGCTTTTTGGTGGTGGAATAGGTGGAAGAGAATGATTTGTTGGGTTTTTGTGCAAGTTAAGAGCATATGAAAATAATTCAAATCATGAAGTAAGTTGTGGTGACAAATGCCAATTCCCATACAAAAACAAAAAACTCATGCCCACCTAAATTACTTTAAAACCCTTCATTAAACATTTTTCTTGCTTTTATTCAAATTAATTATTTATTTTATTTAATTCAATTCAGTTCCTTTATTACTTCAGTATAATATGTAAGTTGCAAAGCATCTGAATCATGAAATTGATTACTTAACCTTTTTCACTTATAGTAGGAAAGATTAACCATTATGATTTCATACAAAATTTGTTGCAAATTAGTCAACTATCATTTTACATGATTCATACCATCTTTTACTTTTCCACCTACAATTGCCTACTTTCTCTGAGTTTGTTTCTCCAAGAACTTATGAAAGGCAAGAAGAAAATGGGAAACTAAATGAAAAATTGACTACCAATTGGTCACCAACAATTCCAACGTTAGACTGTTGCAGCATCTGCAATCCAACGACAAATTACTGCAGTTAGTCTATTTTTTCATAGTAGCAATAAGTTCTTGTTATTATAATGTGTTTATGATTTATTTCTATGTTTATTTTGATTGTCTGAGTTGATTGGATCGTGCCCCTCGTAAACGGCTTGGGTAGTTGCCCATGCATGGAAGCCCTTCTGTTGACACTGCTGCTGTTCATTCCCGGTAACTACTATGCAAACGCCGAAAATAATGTTGGGAATGCCTGGCTAAGGGATGAGGTTGACAGTTTGCCCTGCAGCCGCTGTAAAATACGTAAGTAGTCGGTTTCATCGCCGGTCTGCCGTGTGGGAATGGTTCCACCTTCACCCATGAGCATGGGAATATTGAGCATCAGTAGCTATTTTCCTCTCTTTCAATAGCAAGAACTACAAATCCGCTAGTGTATTCATCATTGTTTTTGACTGAGCAGTTACTACTATCAGCTGAAATTACCTGGAACAATGAATCTTTGTTTAGATGCCCTTTCTTATGCTTTTGTGGATCACCACTCACAACAGCAACTGTACCTGCAGCATTAGATTAATTCTCAAAACGTCTGCAAATTGTTGGTGCCGCTGGTTTCTGCAAGCGCAAATACCTGTGCGTGGTAGCATCGAAAATGGAAGAGGCGTTCTTCGGCAAACTGCAGCACGGTTGCCAGGTGCTCAACAACATGGCATTCGCAGAGTCCATTGTACGCCATGTTCGTGACTTTGGCCAAGAACGTTTGGTTTCTGCACATGCTCACCTTCGCTCTGGATCTGCTGTGGCGCGTTTCAACTAGGGTACATGGACAGCGCCGTGCTACTACCGCCGTCTTTGCCGACGTTCACTGTTGGATTCCCGATCACGCCTGGGTTCAAGGTCTGTTATCAAGGCCCAGCATGGGACCTCTGCAACTCAACTCACTAGCCGACAAGACCCCCGTACTAGACTTCGACGCTGTCATCCTCGCCACTGGCTACCACAACAACAATGTTGCTTCCTGGTTAAAGGTTTGCATTTTCTTCTTGGAGGAAGGAATCCCGAACATGCCGTTTCCTAACGGATGAAAAGGGGAGAATGGGCTCTACGCTGTGGGTTTCACGAGGAGGGGCATTCTGGGCGCTTCCGTCGACGCTGTTCACATTGCGGCTGATATCCAGGGCCTCTGGAACAAGCTCAGTTACCACATGGGTTTCTATAATAAATTGACAAAGCGCCTGAGCTTCCGCCTCATGCGCTCTTCCTCCTTTTCTTCTTTTTCTTCTTCGAGTCCATCTCCTACGTAATCACTGTCACTTCCGCCACCGTTTCGCTCTTCAACTTCACAGTCAGCGATGCCTTCTTCCCGTTTCTCGTGGTCCTGATTCATCCATGAACTGAAGCAATGAAGCACATTTGATAACTTTTGTCTCAGTGTGCGTTGATTGAAATCTCAATCTCAACCTCAACCTCAAATTAGCGTTGCAGCATATTCGCGGGTGGTGACCCTGGGTATGGGTGATGATGTGCCTCTACTACCGCACTTTCGCGCCCGCGAGATGATGGGTACGATCATGCGGAACATCATGAACGTGTCGGCCAATGGTTGGGTTGTTATACGTTTTGTGGCAGCTAATCCGGGCGTTTGGTTCTTTCGCTGCCTATCTGGATCTACACGTCGTGCTTGGTGTGGGCATGGCCATCATCGTGAAGAATGGTCCTAGTCTGTAAACCAGCATTATCACCCGCCTACGCTGGCGCTGGCCGCGCCCCGCATCATCTGTAGCCACTCCCACTGCTACGACACACATTTCCTTGTTTTCGGTGTTGTTGTAAATTGTTTTATTTTTTAAATAATATTTCACTTTTCAAAAAGCAACATTTAGTGTTCTTTATTTTCAGTGGTTTGGCTTTCACTCTTGTTGGTTTGGTGTGCAGGTTTCAATGGGACGTCAAGTGGCAGAAGGTGAGGTGACAGCAACAAAAGGGCGGGAAATTGGAATGGATAAAGCCTTTCCCATAGTCAGATGCATGCAGTGGGGGTCTTTTGTGAGTGGGGGTCTTTTGTGAGGCATGGGCTAGGGGTTCTAAGAATCCTTTCTCTAGATTCATTTCGAATTAGTCTTGGAGGTGCCACTAGAAGGAGTTTGATCAATGCCTGTGAATGGTCAGAATAGGAAGGGCCTAGAGTTGCTGGAAGAGGTGAGCCTTTTGGAGGCAGGCACGGGTGAACCAGCTTGTGCAAGAGGTCATCTAGGTTGTAGATAGGATTTGAGGCTTTGTACTAAGCTAAGTCTTTGTTGGAACCCCTTTTATTGTTTTTCCAATGGCTGAGACTTTTAATCTATGTTGTCTATCATTTTTACCAAAAGAAATACCTTTAAATATAAACCCTTTCATTTGTATTAAAGGTTCATGTTATTTTATCTTTAAGTTATCAAACATATTGTACAATCATTCCTAAACTAATTTAATGAATAGTTAACTCATTTAAATTTCCTTGTCAAGTTATTAATTTGGATAGCTATTTTATTTTTATTTCCTTGTCAAAGTTCTTTAAACTATTAGCATCATTGAATTTTTATCTGTTAAAATACCACATTGCCCTTACTAGTTGAGATTATTCTTGGGCTTTCATACCCATACGAGAGGCACTCTAGGCAATAGTCTCTTAAAACAAGTTTTCCGAGGGTGTTGTTGTGTGACCTATTTTTATGCATCAACAAGGATTTAACTTCCACTCATGAAATCATATTTTTAGCTCCACAATTATATCTAGAGCATAACTCAAGCATTGCTAGCTTGAATTGCAAGAAGATCTAGTATTTTCAAGGTGTTCTCATGGTTGCAAACACATATTCAAGAAGTTTGATGTATCAAAACCTATATATCTAAGTCTTAAATTATTTTTCAAGGATAATCAGCACTAGATTGGGCTTGTAACCTTTGAAGTTTACCAATTCAAATTTCTTTTACCATGTTTTTAATAGAGCACCAATCAATTATGACCCTATCATCATAACTAGGCAATTATCATGTTAAAGAACTATAACTCATCCAAGACATTAGGAAACTCTAGATTTTGCAATACAAGTATTTGTTGTTTTGTCAATCTTTTGCCATTCTATTGATATTACATGCAATGTTACCAAATTTAGTAGGTGATCCTTCAAGTGGAACCACAACTCCTTTGTCATTTTATGAATTGCTTAATTATTTACATGAATTTATTACTCAGGAAATTTCCAGAAGGTATATTTTTGTGCAATTATGGATTATGTACCATGTTCCTTAAGTTTTTAGAGTCATTTAAATTTGGTTTGGAAAGATCAAGATTTGGATGCTATTCATTCTTGTTATTTGTTAACTCATTTTTGTTGGTAGAATTTATTGATTTAATGATGATTTCTAAGGCCCTTAATATTGGTGTTTTCAATCATTGTCATCTTTTATTGATTATTTGAAATCGAACTTCCTCTTTTGATCCAAAATTTTTTGAATTTTAAAAGGTTTCTTGTTTTGTTAAATTTTTGAGTCTTCTATTAATTTTTGAAAAATTTGAAAGTGATATTATCTCTTAAATTGGGCCAACCAAGTATTATAAAATCCTAGCTATAGTTTGTGGTTTTCATAGAATTTGATATATGATTGAAGTGGATCTTGATTCACTTAAGTAAGTAATTCTTCTATGTGTTAGCAGGAATTAATTATGCACAGAAAGGTGTTTATTATAATATTGCAACTTTATATTATTATTACCATGAAGAGGGTCATATGTTTAAATTATATCCTTTATGATATGAAAAAAGGCTATGTAAGTATATTAGTAACAAGTACTACAAATATTACTAAGGTTTCTTCTACAAAGGTTATAGATCTTACTAAGGTTTTTTCTAGAAATGCTACAAATTCTACAATGATTTCTTTTGCTTATGTTTTAATAATTAGTCTACATCTTTCTTTTACTACAGTTCAATAGAATGTATCTTTAAAGAAAGTTCCAATCAAATTAGTTTCAAAGGATTCTTCAATGACTAAGGAAAAACAAAAATATATGTTTCTAAGTTTTTACAAAAACTTATTATTGATTCAAATAGTTTTCAAATGACTCTTCATAGTAAAAAACATTGGGGAAGTCTATCTGATGAGTGGCGAGGTACCCCTACACTCAACCATACGAATACGAGCGTGTACGCGCGATCCGGTCGAACTCCGCAGACTAAATGCCTTAACGTCACAAGGAACGCTTGGGGTTAATCGTTCGTTGTCTTCCCAGGCTTGCTTGTATGTGTCACGGTGTATGGTTAAGCAAGTCTGAGGTATATGATTTTTTTGGTATTTTTCAGTTTATCTCCTAAGCTATGAGGGAAAGGGTTGAGAAACTAACTAACTCTAACTAATGTCCTAAGTCTAAATTAACTAGCGTCA
>MNCI01000952.1:1365057-1394841 GCA_015680685.1 Gnetum montanum
CTTGTGTTCAGGTTACAAAGTTGCTCGAATAAAGAGCCGTTCACTCTAGGACTCCTACTGCGGGCACATGGGAAATTAATCTAACTCTGGAGTGTTCAAACTGCCAGAGCTTCGCTACTTCTAGCCAGGATTGGGAAATGAAAGGAGTGCTGCCTCTTATTTATAGATATGGCGACGGATCGCGATATCACGTACGCGATATCGCATGGAGAGACGTGATATCGTGTACGCGATATCGCAGGGGATGCAATATCGCGTCTTGTGCAATCTGCGTCTCATCACTATCTATTGGCGAATATATGACAAAACTTCAAAATGATCAGAATGTTCAAGATATTTTAATTATTAGTGATTCATCTGCTGTTATTGATCAAGATATGGAGATTTTTTTTTGATAATGTTGATTCTATTAACAAGATGGGAGCCTCCTCCCTCTCCACCTGGTATTAATATTTTTATGGAATATTCAAGGTCTTACTAATAAACTTCACACAAAATTTATTGGTGCTTTTCTTCGCACATAACATTTACTTACTAATTTCATTCTTCTTCAAGACATTGAAATTTCCAATTCAGATATAGTCATGATTGGTAATATTATTCTTCATAATTCTATAGTATTATTTATTAATCATAATATTGGTCAAGGTGGTGTAGCTCTAATTATCCATCATTTTCTTCTAAAAAAATTCTCTTATGGTAAACATAAATTTGTAGTTTGGGTAATTCTTTGAGGTGCTTTAAATTCTTTTGGTATTTGCAATATTTATGCTCCTACTACTTCTATAAATAGAATTACTTTGTGATAATTTCCTCTCTAAAGTTTGTCTTTCATTGGATTTTTAGTGGTAATTTTAATATGATTGAAAATTCTTATGATAAAATTGGTAGAGCTTCTTCTTCTCATCTTGTAGCCATAACCTTTCTATTTGGAATGATTTTAGGGAATAATTTTATTTATCTAATAGTTCTAAATCAAATGTTCATCGTGATGATTATTCACTTTGTCTAAACTCTATGAAGGAAATAATCTAATTTTTAAATGACTTGATTGATTTTATTTTTTCAATTATTCTTCTTGGTTCTATGATGAAAAGGTTAGAGTTCATAAAGATGCAACTCTTGTGGATCATTTTCCAATTTCTCTTAATCTAGAATTTGGTAGTAAATCTCCAGTTTGACATTATAAGCTTTTCCATATGAATGCATATTTATTTCTTACTCCGTCTCGATAAGGTATTTTGATGTCTTTATGAAACACAAAAATGAGACCCCTTAGTAAATTAGGTTGGATTGTTTGGTGGTTGCATGCTATATACCATGTTCATCATTTTATCCATTGGTTAGATAAGGTACATGCCATGAGACAAAGGAATATTGAGAAAAAATTGGTCATGCAATTCAATAAATTAATACTACAATACAAAACAATTCTTTTAATATTATTCTTTAACAACAACTTGCTTATGTTCACTCAGTTAAAAAAATGGTATATGCATAATGTTAAGAGTACTCTCATTAATAGTTATCTTATGTGGTTGAAAGTCAAGGAAGAACCTTTCATGGAATTTTTTAAATTCTTAAAAGATAAAGCTAGTTTATGTATTATTGACTTCATAGAAGTTGATGGTCAAAGTAGTTTTATCCTTTTATTATCAATGGTTTTCTTAAAAGACATTTTCAACATATATTTATTTTAGAGGGTTTAGATCATGATGATTTTCTCTCTAATTGTGGTTATTTACCTAATATTTTTTATAGCATTCACAACTATCTTGACTAAGATATCTCTCTTACTAAAATTAAAGATGCAATATTTAGCTTGAATAATGATAAAGCTCTAAGTTTTGATGAAATTTTCATTGAATTTTAACGAAATCATTATGATGTTATTGTTATGGACCTTTACTACTGATGAGTGGTGAGGTACCCCTACACCCAACCATACAAATCACAAAGCATTCATGAGCGATCTAGTCAAATTTCGTGGACTTTATAGCTTTCAGTACACTAGTATTCTAGGTAGTGAACCTTACCCTAAGGTCATTCGTTGTCTTCCCAATTACACTTTTGAAGCACATGATATGGTTAAGTGTAATTGAGGCATATGATTTTTATAGTTTTATGTTTTATAGTCTTGGTGCTTATATAGAGAGAAAGACAAGGTAATTTAATGGCTAATTCAATGTAACTAACCTACTAGTCTCTAGTCCTAACATAAGTATTTGGTCCCACTTTCCATACATGTCTTAAACCCATGTATCCATTGATGGGTTACCAAGTGCTATGCTACTGGCTGTACCAAGAAATAACGCTGTTGGGATTACCAAGTGAATACATGTTATGCTCGAAGTGATCATACTTATGTATTTAATCTATTTAATTATCTTGTTTAATTATTGGAAGATATAGAATAATTGATTAAAAACATTAAATGCATAAATGAAATATTTAAACTATCCAGAATGTTGCAAGGTTTATCAGGAAGCTTATTTTTATTGCTACACACACTATCATGCACAGGTACAACAATGCTTGACTAAAGATTCGTACACTCAATGACTCCTACTACAAGCACTTATGAGAAATATTCTATCTTTCAAATAGAAAAACTATAAGAATACCACTACTACTAAAATCTCATTGTCATAAATGCAATTGGTGGATGCATATTTATAGCCAAAAAGTGGATGCTACGTCAATGGGGTCTTGCCAACAAGGCCATGTTAATGAGGCCTCGTCGACATAGCCAAAAAATGCAACTCATCATACCCCCACGACTAAATGAAAACTCATCCTTAAGTTCTTTTACAAAATTGGGAAGGTATGGGATTATTTCTTGATCCTTCAACAAAACAAAATAGACTAACTTGACAAAAATGGAGTGCCTGAGTGTACAGATCAACACATTACAAAAATTATTGTGTTCATGACATAAAATTGAACACCACAACATGATTGTTCAAACTGGGACAACATGTCCTTTAATGACATGAAGTTGGTGGTGAAGATTAGACAGTCCTAGGAGCTAGTGGCTCTTAAGGTTTTGAGGGACCTTCATTAGCTTCAAGTACATGTGACAGTTGAGGTGGCTATGGCTATCCTGCTGCTACTGTAGCTTTCAATGAAAGGCAAAAAGCATCCACCAATGGTTTCATTTTTTACTCCTTACTTCTAGGATCATGCACCATCCATGTAGCTTTGCTAATGTGGGTCTGAATAGGCACATCATAGGGACATGGGATTGTTGGAAAGAGCTCCTTTGTGTTGATAAACTAGGTATGGAACTATTTGCATTTAATGTCGAACACTTTGACTACATCCTTCAGCTCTTGGTAATCATTCATTCTTTTGGCCAAGTTCTTAGTAGTTGATCATTGATCCATGAATCGTGCTTTTAGAACTTTGAGTTTAGCATTTGCAATCTCAAGCTTCTGCTTGATGTCTTTATGGTGTTTGAACTTTGCCTCGTATAATAAATACAAGCTAGCCACTTTTTTTTCCAACTCTAACCATGGTCGTTTGATAGTTAGCATTGCCATGTTTGCATAGTGAAGATTGGCCAACTCCATGTATTCTATCATCTCCTCTATCTATAACTCCTTTAGATGGATCTCCACTTTGTTGTAGGCATCAATCCTATCAATGATGGGCTACCATACTTCTTTTTCTTGTTGAAGTTGCTAGAGAGCTTCGTTTATTTTTACCTTTTCCATCTAGATGTGCTTCTCATTTACTTCCTTCTACAAGCCAACCTAATCTCTATAGTGATTTTTAACTTTTTCAAAGTTCAAAGCTTCATTTTTCCAAGTGGCAATCTCAATAGTAGACTTCTGGCGTAAGGCATGAACTTCTTCCATAGATAGATTTCAATTTTCTATGGCCAATTTCTTTAATTCAATATTCACCTAGCTAGCTGCTCTTTCTATTGATGAATGAATTCTTGCATTTGTTCTTTTTGGGCATCAATGTTACACATGTGATGATTTTTTGGGATTAGTGCTTCATTCTCTTGGTGCATCTAAACCAAGTCCTTTTGAATTGAATATGTCTTACTTCTGCTACGGACTGGTTGAAGATGGCCATCATCGCTTCCTCCTCAACCTTCCTAAATCATTCTTGAAGTTATTAGAAAGCTTCATCTCTAGTTATTGTTAGGCTAAGGAGTGTAGGATTAGCAAGACGAGAACATAATTTAGCAACCTCCGTGGCCAAGCGTTGATTCTATACTTAAGCCATTTCAAGTTATCCCTCCAAGATGATGCATTTTCCCTTTCCTTCTAACAACGTTGATTAGATTGTGGTAATGTTATTAAAAGAATTAAAGATATCTGGCATTGGTTGCGAGGTCCCTACTAGTCAATCCAGCAATTCTTCATGCTTGGTTGCATTCAATTTTTCATTGACCATGCCTATGGACATCTACACATCTCGAAGTGTAGATACGTCTGGTATAGATGCTGTAGGTGCATTAAGTACTTTAGTGATGTAGTCAGCAACTACTTTAGCCGTAGTCTCCTATCCTTGGTGCTACATCACTAGTACAATGGCCTCTTCACCTTTCTCCAAATGTCCTAAGAAGGAGATGGCATTCCCAGAGATTTCTGGGAATAAATGATGTTGTGATAATGACACCATCATCTCTCAAGCATTGGGATCATACCTCCTAAGCAATTACATTCATTAGACAGAAAATATTGGCCCACCCCATTTCATCTGGTTGATTGTTCAAACCACCTCATTAAAATTACTCATCATTGGTTGATACACAAATTGGTCTACACTACTCATCCCTACATACTACTCCTACTCACGGAAGAGCTACTCTCAGATTTTGCACCAGCCTTCAACATTATTTCTTAAGTAGGCGGTGGAGGTGGTGGCTAATCCTCTTCTTTAGTTATGATAGGTGTCTTTTCTTTCATGATTTTAGATCATGAAGCCAAAGGAGCATGCTTGATTTTGTTGTTGGCATAGCAGATGATTCTTGCCATTTTGCAGAGTTTTGGATGGGGCACGAAAAGGGTAGGGTTTCCTTCCATGTTCATTTTCCTTGAAGCATTTTTCAATCTCTAAATAGATCAACTATGAAAGGTTTATAGGAAATCTCCTACTTAGAGTGGTACATGCTTGGGAAAAAAAGGTGGTTACCTTGCTAAGCCTCATCATTGAATTGAAGTGATAAGCTGCTATCTTGAAGTAGATGCACTCCACTGGTGTGAGCTCACTAAACTCCTTATAGTTGACTCTGTAACACAACTGAGTCCACTCCTTTTTGGCCTTAGGATCACCTTATGTTGATAGCTTTGCCAACTGTGTCCCAATATTAAGTAACCCCAGTGCCTACAAGATAGCCTCGGCAGAGTAGGACACCTAAATATCCTTGATTTTTATTGTGGACCTCAGTCCTCTATTGTTCCAAAAGAGATATGTCTCTTCCATGTACCACTCCCCACTAGAGGTGATGATTGGCCACATAGAAGAGGTTTGCAATTGTGTTTTGGCTTTTATTGGAGCTTTCTTTAGAAATGGATCAAAGTTTAGTTTTTGGAGAACTAAGCATTGAATCTCTCGAGGTCTAATGATGTTAAGGCAAGTTTGAGTTAAAGTGACTTCAATCCTTGGCACGGGTCCTCGTGCTTTCCCTTGTTGTGATTGCTCTATTGGAACTTATTCTTCTATAATCTTTTAAACAAATTCCACTTTGGGCTTCTCATGAAGAGGTCCCACTACATGGGTTGCCTTTAGTGGTTCTTAGACTTGTTCTTGTTGGTCCCTTTCAGATCTGGGCCATTTCTTCCTTAGTTGAGAGGGTTCTCCTTCTTGTGGTTATTTCAATTTTTGTTCCATCTATAATCACAATAAGACCATGGGTTAGTAATCTATTGTGTAACATGAAATAATTGAAATACCTTTATCTCTTTAGGATAGTTACACTTGGCTAAGTTGTGATGGCTAATTTAATTACTTCAATCATTATTTTATTTAGGTGTTATTATTAATAAATCATCCTAGAGGGTGTTGGAAGGGTTAACTCTAAAAAAAATTGATGTTGTATATTGTTAAATTTATTAACCCTTTGGGGGAGTCATAAAAAGTTTCAAAAATTTCATTAGAAACCTTAAGGTTTGCAACCCCCATGATAAAGAGCTTACCTCCAATAACTGCAAGATCAAAGAATGGAGTGATTTGGATAAACAATTGGGAAGTTAAGGGCTCTAGAAGGTTTTGGGATCTAAAAAATAACAAAAACTCCCCTAGCATTATGAATTAAATGATAAAAATTTCAAAGTGTGTGGCATTATATATAGAGATTTTGCGATGCATCGACGGGGCCTCATTGACATGGTTAACTACATCGACAAGGCCTTGTCAATGCAGCTATTGACCACCATTGACTTTAGTTGACTTTAGGGTACTTGGTTAAAACTTGAAAATTACAAAGAGAATTTGAACGAAATTAAGGTTAAATGGAAGCCCAAACAACAACTAACATGATGAAAATATGAGAAGAGGATGTTGAAGTCCCAAAAATTGAGAAAATTAAGAAAATGGAGAAAGAGGATGCAAACTGAGAGATAAGGGAGCATACAATGGTTTGCATAATGGAATATGTGAAAGATAGGATTGTAGCAATGTCTAAGGTAAGAAACCTAACTAACCAAACTAAGAGATATGCAAGTGGATCCTCCCCATAGTAGGCTCATGCCCTTGTTGCCCTTGCATAACCTTAACTATGGAGTCTGTGGGCCCTACAGTTGATTAATGATCATGAAAAGTTAATGACCAACCAATAAGAATCTATTTAAAAATTCAAATACATTAGACTAAGACATAGAACATAACATAAAATCCAATAGTGAGGTGAGTTATGGTAGCATGGATGGATGATGGAGAAGGTGGAATGGGATTTCGAATTGAGGTCATAAGAAGTCCCTTGTGAAGTTTATGCTTAAAATGACCTAAGAAGATCCATCCTTAGTCTAGACCAAAAATAGCCACTTTCAGTGACTTCGCATCGTCACTCTAAGATTAATCCACCCACTTGAGACACGAGACTGCTTCCATAAAACAACCACCATTCCATAAAGAGAAGAAAAGAGAAGTAGGAAGTGAAAGAGGGCCTTAGTTAGAGGGGACCTTTAGGCATGGGTGCATGTCTTTCTACTCCCATAACCAGTGCTTGTAGCCCATTTATTTGTCTAAGAGGTGTGCTTTGAATTCCCATCATGTTTTTCTTGAATTTTTGGATGGGAACCACACCATGCAAAGACTTTATTTGACTTCCTAGTAGTGTTTGAAATGGAATGGTAAGAAGCCCATGAAAAACACTTAAGCACTCAAGTAAGTAGATGAGTACAAAGAGTAT
The DNA here is from genome assembly GCA_015680685.1 of Gnetum montanum. Taxonomy (NCBI): domain Eukaryota; kingdom Viridiplantae; phylum Streptophyta; class Gnetopsida; order Gnetales; family Gnetaceae; genus Gnetum; species Gnetum montanum. Next base: position 1,372,427 of record MNCI01000952.1, read on the forward strand.
TGAGTCCCCTTGAAGTCACACCCTCTATAAACTTTTGGATCCTTCCCAATTCTGGAACTACCAAGGTCACCAATTAACTAAAAGTTCCTTTAATGGAAGGGACCTCAAACTCCCATAATAAGAAAAACCCTAGAGTTTATTGGATGGGCAAATGACGTGGACTCAATGGCTATTCCACGAAAAAAATAAACCATGTCATATTCATTAGATATTAGAATACAAAAATAGAAACCTGACATCGACAATCACAACATTAAGCACAAATCATCATTAGTAAACAACAATAGTGGCACTATGTCCTATGGCAATAAGGCACTTTTATTAGAAAAAATAATGAAAATTCACACTTAAACAAAAAAAACAAAATAGAATATATAAGATAGTGTAAAATAATTAAGAAAGGTTCAAAAGTACTAACAATGGTGTAAAATTAGACAAAATTTGAAAATCAAAAATTTGTAAACTAACTTGTAAAATCAAAAACATGGAAAACAAAAAGTAGAAAAAACTCAGAAGCCATATGGGTTGTTAGCATGGATGGCCATATCCCCCACTATTGAGTTGAAAGGAGAAGATTCAAAAAATGGAATGTGGTTGTCCATTTGTTGAGGTGGTAGTTACACTAGCTTGTCTTGCTTCTAGGAAAGGTTTCACTTCATCGATGTTGACCAATTGCTTTTTATTTAGGCTTTTAGATTTGTAGATTAACATGGCCCCAGAGAGAAAGGTTTGATTAATGATATAAGGTCCCTCCCACAATTGTTGAAATTTTTTCTTCTAGGGTACATGTGTGGGGCTCTAATAGAGAACCTTATCTCCCAATTGAAATGTTACTTTCTGTATTTTGAGGTCATGATGTTGCTTGTTGAATGTCTTGTGCACCTCATTCAAAGATAGAGCCACCAATTAGTTTTCATCTAGCACATTTAGGTTGATCAATCTTTCTTTCTATGCTAGACTTAGGTTAAGATCTAGATTATAGGTCGTTGAGAGTGTACAGAGCTTGGACTAAATTCAGGGTGTTGGAAGTTTTTTGTACACTAGCTCATATGGAGAGTAGCCAATAGGAAGTTTCATTGTTGAGAAATAGGCCTAGAGGGAATTGTTGAGTTTGATGCTTCAATCTCTCTTATATTTGCTTATGGTTCTTGTTAAGTTCTTTGTGATCTCCTGGTTAGTTACCTCTACTTGATCATTGGCTTGGGGGTGGTAGGGTGTTGTTAATTTATGTTCAACCCCCAAGAATTGCATCAACTTTCTAAAAGTGGCACCTGTGAAATGAATTCCATTGTCAAAAATTAGTATACGTGGGACCCCAAACTTCTTTACAGCATTTTTTTTGTACAAATCTAGCAGCAATGGATGATGTACAATCAACAAAGACTACCACTTTTTCCCATTTTGTGTAGTAGTTAATTGCTATGATGATATATGTCTTTTTGTTGGACATGGATGTGATGGGACCCATGAAGTAAATGTCCCATATGTCAAAGGGCTCTAGTGGTTGAATCCACTATTGAGGACCTTCCATTCGAGTGGTTATCCCACCATCTTGTTGACAACATTTACAAGATCAGAAAAAATGATGGGCATCCCTAAATATTGTAGGCCAATAGTATCCTACCATTAGGATTTTTATGATCATGCATCTCCCTACATAATGGCCTCCACAAGGCCCTTCATAAGCATCTTGGAGAACACGTAGTTGATCTTCATCAGGGACACACTAATGAATCAGGCCATTGATGCACACCTTGTAGAGGTGACCATTGATTTCCATGAAGTATTTAGCTTGATGAAGAAAATTTTCCTTCTTTCCAAAGTCAAGATTTTGTGGCATCTCCTGAGTGAGAAGGTAAGTGAGGATTCCATCATGTCATTTTGGTTCTGTAGGCATTTGTTCATTGATTACAATAGTAAAGAGGAGTTCATCTGGAAATTGATTAGAGATTGGGCTTTCCTCTTCTTTGTTGTCCCATCTTAATTGAGAGAGGTGATCAATGACTACATTCTTGGTCCCTTTTCAAGCTACCATCATGAGATTGAATTCCTACAAGATCATGAGCCACCGTATGATACAAGGGCTCATCGTTGACTTATTCATTAGGAAGCGAATGGCATTGTGGTCTGTGTGCACAAATACTTTATAGCCAAGCACATATTGCCTAAACTTGTCAAGAGCATACACCACTACTATTAGTTCTTTTTTAGTTGTGGTATAATTCAACTATGCATTCACAATGCTTTGGCTCATGTAGTGCATGTAATATGAACATTTTTTATTTTTCAACTACATAAGCACTACTCCCATAGCATAATTAGATGCATTCGTCATTATGTGAAATGGTCTAGACCAGTTTGGTGCCCATAGAATCAAAGTTGCTATGAGTTTTTCCTTTAGTATTTGGAATGCATTTTTGCACTCCTTAGTCTAGATAAACGGAGCATCCTTCTTTGTAAGATTGACCAATGGTTTTGCAATCTTAGAGAAATTCTCTATAAATCGTCGGTAGTAGTCAGTATGTCCAAGGAATGATCTGACATCCTTGACTATCTCTGGTTGATGTGTAATTTATTGGATGATCCTTAGTTTTTTTAGGTCTACCTCAATCCCTTCTTGTGAAATTTGGTGCCCTAACACAATGCCTTCTTGGACCATGAGATGACTCTTTTACCAATTGAACCATAGGTTTGTTTCAACACATCTCTTTAGTACTTGCTCAAGGCATTCTAAGGCTTCCTCAAACGTAGCTCCATAGGTGGAGAAGTTATTCATGAAGACTTCCATACCACTGTTGATTTTCTATTTGAAAATACTATGGACCAGGCATTGAAATGTTGTAGGGGCACTGCATAGACCAAATGACATCTTACAATATGCAAAAGTCCCCTAGGGACTCTTGAATGTTGTCTTGGCCTAATCTTCTGGTGCAATTTGGATTTGGTTATAGTTACTATAACCATCTAAGAAGCTATAGTAGCAATGCTTGGATATGGTGTCCTACACTTGATCCACAAATGGCAATGGAAAATGATCTTTAAATGTTTCCATATTTAATAGCCTGAAATTGATATAGATCCACCACTTGCCACCTTTCTTTGGCATAATTATGAGTGGGCTAACCCACTCACTATTTGCGATGGGGTAGATGAACCCTGCCTTGATGAGTTGTTGTATTTCCTCCTCAATGACCTACTTCAATTTGGGGTTTAGCTACCTTTGTAGTTGCCTTCTTGGCTTCATGGCCAAGTTGATGTAAATGAAATGCTGGCATATCCTTAGATCTATTCCTGTCAGCTTAGGATATGACCAAGATAAGGTTTTTGGCCATTTGCTAACCACCTTTAACAATTTTTCTTTTTGTTTAGGAGCAATTTTGGCATTAATTATGATCGATTTACCATTGCTTAAAAATGCATATTCCATGCTGACCAGTAGGGATTTTAGTTCTAGGGGCTCATGCTTGAAGTTATTAAGGATTTCCAACTCTCCCCAATAGGTGTCATCATTTTCATCATCAGAGAGTTGGTGATGAACTTGCTCAAGTTCGTCCATGCTTTCAACATAAGCACATGTTAGGCTCTCAGTTGATTCCATGCATAATGTGCTACTATCTAAGTTAGCTATCAGCCACTGGGTGCCCTCTTGTTTTGTGGATGCTACATATAAACACCTTTGAATATCTATTTCTTATGCACACTGATTACATGCTTTGATGTATGTACTTTTGATGGACCAAATCTTTTGCACACAATTGCACTCATTAATGTTGTACATGATGCATAGAATACACTTCTTCTCTAACTTTTCAAATTCATTTTCCTTGAAGATTTCCAAGGAGAGGTCCTTTATGCCCATACGTGCATTGATCATGGTTAACCAAGCCCTTCTCATAATGATGGGAAAGTCACCTTTGTAGTTTTCAACCTTGAGCAATAAAAAATTAGCAGGATAGGACCATCCACTAATTGTGGTCACAATGTCTTTCACTAATCTCAAAGGAATAGTGATTGATTGATTTGCCAATTCTAGAAGGATGTTGCTCTTCTTGAGAGCTGGTAGGTTCCAAGCCTTGTACATGTCATGGAAGATGATATTGACACTGGAACTAGAATCAAGAAGAGCCTTACATGGCTCATGTCTAGAAATTTGTAGGTAAATGAGAGGACTTCCTAGATCAAATCTTTTTGTGAGAAGATTACCAACCTTGATCCAATCAGAAATAACATGAGTTAGCATCACAGTGTAGATTTGAGGCAACATTTGGTTGGAAGAACACTCAAAGGTATTTGATGTAGAGGATGAGGGTACTGGAGATGCATAACAATCAACCATACTAGGTTGTGAGGATTGAAGAGGACTGTTGGGTCAAAAGAAGGATCTTTTTCTAGATCAATTATCCAAACCACTTAGCTAGAAAGCCAATTATGAATGTACAACCCTCATAGCATTTCATTGTTATGGCTATGGAGGAATCTCACCTTGCATGAATGGAGTAGGAGGTAACTAGGTTGAGGGTGACGGTGTGTGTATAGATGAATGTAGAAAGTGGTATGGCTATGGGTTTTCTCCTTGAGTAGATGGTGAATGTATTCAGTAGTACTTTGGAGGGTAATAGTGATGTTAAAATGAGGTATGACTTGCAAAACTTCTTGGAGAGATGGGTTGCTGAACATAGTACTTGTATGGATTTGGTTTCATGTAAGGGTATTTTTGCCTTGGTGATGGCACTTGCCACGATTGTGGTTGGTTCCATTGTTGGTATTGCTCATATGGTTTTGGTGGAGCTCCACTTGGGTAACAAGCCTATTGTTACTGGTGGAAATACCATCGATTACCCTAAGGATAAGGCAATCATCTAGGTGCCTACCTATGCACTAGTTGGGGATTCAATGCATACACTCTAGACTCTTGTAAGTGTGACACCATAGGGCAACATCCCTTTGGATGTTCGTATTGAAAAATGTCACAACTAGTTTCATCATCAGAGTTAGTTTCCACAACTTCCTCTACAGTAGTAGCTTTGCCCTTACCTCTTTAGTAGGCATGCTGAGCTTCTTTTTGCCTCTTGTAGTTACAATCACTATTTTGCTCTTTGGATTCTTTAGCAATTTTCATAGTAGTTTAGAATGTTTCATCCAAAGAGTTCCATAATTTATCAACCTTTGCCAAAATATTGGAAACAAATTTTTGAATGGACAATGTTTTCCTGTTCATCACTTCATCAAGTGATGACTCCTCCTCGTTACAAAATTAGGCCTCCCATTTCCTAATGGAAGGGTCCCTATTATACTCTTTTGAACTTTCCCTTTTTTGCAACTCGCCTTCTTCTTTTGCTACGTACTCAATCAGTATTTGGATCTAATGAGCTCTTAGTTCAGATAATCTTCCTTTGGCATGCACCCCAAGAGTTGTTCTAGTTTTTGCTTGGAGCCCATCTATGATGTGGCAAAGTTATTCCCTATGAGAATAACCATGGCTAGGGCATCAATTTAAGAGTGAATAATATCTACCCATGTTTCCTTGTTTCCTTCCTTGGATCTGCCTCCTCAAAATAGACACTTTGGAGTACGTTTGATATTTGTCATTAAACAACTCTAACATGGTACAACATTGGCAAATGGATTCTGGTTCCAAGGACTGAAACTAGCTCTTAGCTTTCTTAATGAGTGTCCTAGGAAAAAGCTTGAGTTTCTACTAGTTATTTTCAATGTTATGTAAGGCATAGGCATTGTGGAAAGCTTGTAGATGATTTTGCAAATCAGAATTGTATCCCCCTCAAATTGTGGAATATTATTCATGTCTAAGCACTTGATTCAATTGCCTTTCATACGCTTGGTTGGAATTATAACTACCTCTACAATGTTAAACATACTTCTAGTTGCCAATAAAGGTTCCTCATCATGATTGTGTCAATGATGGTTCCTACCACCTCTACGTTCTTAATGGCCTTGATGATCATTTTTGTCCTGTTGATAACCTTCATCATGATTATTTCAATGATGGCTTCTATGAGAACTGACGAATGAAGAGGAATGTTCAAAATTGAATGAAGAGGATGGAGAGGAAGGTGGATTGCCACCACCACCATAGTGTCCACCACCATGTTTCCACTCATTATGATCATCATCCTTAGATCCCTTGCTATTATGATGTTTTCCTGAGTCCCTACCTTGACTGTCACTCTTTTCTGAACCTAGTTTATGAATAGTGAATCATAGGTTCAGGGCCACATACACATTACCAATAAGAGGGGGTGAAGAATCTTCATGTTAAGAACCTTCAAAAGGAGGATCCTCATTGTCATCTTGATCTAGTACCTCATTATCATCTTGATCTAGTAGGAACATGAGGTTAGTGAAATGTCTCTCATTCATAGCCTCATGGTGCTTCTCCTGATGTCGATCTTGCTTGCATTGTGTTTTAGTTGGACAATAGTCCTGAGTGTCATAACCATTCACAACATATTCCTCGTGAAGATTTGGAATGCCCTACTTCTTAAGAGTTTGAAACAACATCCTGGGTAAAGATTGATCAAGGGGCAAGACAATGTTGCCCTCCATATCATGTCATTGTAGTTGTTCATCTTGATGTAGGATGAAGGTGAAGTCTGGTACATACTCATCTATATGAGTATATACCACTTTGCATTCTTGTGGGACCAATAGTTTGACATCTTCACATCTATGAGAAGAAGAAGACATTTTGCAAAAAAAATAAAATTATCAATGTTTTTAGTAGTTATATGTCATGTAAAAGTAATGTTGACCTTGCGTATGTCCAACGATATAAATAATATTCACTAATCCTAGATAGCACATGTTTCACACACAAAGTCCTTGGCAATAGTGCTAATGATGAGTGGTAAGGTACCCCTATGCCCAACCGTATGAATCACAAAGCATTTATGTGTGATCCCGTAAAATTTTGTAGACTTTATAGCTTCTAGTACACTAGAATTCTAGGTAGTGAACCTTGCCCTAAGGTCATTTTTTGTCTTCCCAATTATTCTTATGAAGCACATGGTATAGTTAAGTATAATTGAGGCATATGATTTTTATAGTTTTATGTTTTATAGTCCTAGTGCTTAAATAGAGAGAAAGACAAGGTAATTTAATGGCTAATTCAATGTAACTAACCTACTAGTCTCTAGCTAGTCCTAACATAAATATTTGGTATCACTTTCTATACACATCCTGAACCCATGTATCCACCGTTGGGTTACCAAGTGCTATGCTATTGGGCATACCAAGCAATAATGTTGCTAGGATTATCAAGCGAATACATGTTACGCTCAAAGCAATTGTACTTATGTATTTAATCTATCTAACTTATCTTGCTTAATTATCTTAATTAACTTAATTATTGGAAAATATTGAATAATTGATTAAAAATATTAAATGCATAAATGAAATATTTAATCCATCTAAAATGCTACAAGGTTTATTAGAAAGATCATCTTTATTACTGCACACATTATTGTGCTCAAATAAAGATTTGTACACTCAATGACTCTTGCTGCAGGCACTTAAGAGAAATATTCTAACTTTTAAATAAACAAATTGCAAGAGCTCAGCTACTACTAAAATCTTGTTGCCATAAATGTGGCTAGTGGGCATGTATTTATAGCCAAAAAGTGAACTCTACATCAACAGGGCCTAGTTGATTCATAAAATAATGCATTGATAGGGCCTTGTCGATGAGGCCCAGTTGACAAGGCCATGTTAATGAGGCCTCATTGACACAACCAAAAAATGTGACTCATCAACTATGTTTTTGTAGAAGCCATTGAAGGATGTTCTCTAAGTCAAGAGCTAAATAGAGGAGTCATCAAGTTCATTTGTAAGGAAGGGAACTTTCCCACATTGGTTATTAGCACCTTATCACTCTTTCAAATTCTATTTATAAAATTTTGGCTAAATGCATTGCTAAAAGATTAAAACTAATTATTTCTTAGTTAATTACTCTAGTGCAAATTGGATTTGTCAAAGGTAGATATATTTTGGATAATGTTGTTGTAGCTAGAAAGGATATGTAATGGGCTGAGAATTCCAATTAAGACATTGCTTTTTTAAAGCTTAATTATGTTAAATCATATGATAGAATTAAATGATAGTTTATTTTTTCTTGTTTTCATAAATATGGTTTTGAAGAAAACATTATTAAAATAGTGGTGACCTTTTTTGAAAATGCTAATGTAGCTATGATTACAAATGTTGGCATTACTAATAGTTTTAAGCTTAAATGATCAGTTAGGTAAGGTTGCCCCTCTTGCTCCTTATCTCTTCATCCTTGCTATGGAGTTTTTAGGTTATGTTATACAAAAGGTTCATAAACATAATTTTTTACAAGGAATATTTATTGAAAATAATATTCTTACTTTATTAAATATGCATTTTGTAGATGACTCTTTTTTTATGTAAAAAATGAAAAAGCTATTACAGATGATCTTCTTTATTGTGTTGTTAAGATTACAAACTTTCAAGCTCTCACATTAAGTGGGTCAAATCTTCTATTTTTTGCAATAAGGGGTTTCAAAAATGAGCTTTTTTTAAATCATGATATTTTCTAGAAAATTTAAATGTTTTGAAATTATTAGACATTGCTTTTTTCTTTGTTGGATTTTCAAAAACTTTATGGGATCTTACAATGAAGAAAATTGAAGAAAAAATTATTTAGTGGAAGGAGAAGAAACTTTTAGTGGTTGGAAAGTTTATTGTTTATAAGCATATCTCACTCAAGCTACTCATATGTATTATTCATCATATTAGACTCCTAGAATTTACGCATATCATTGCATTAATCAACTTGTGCGAAATTTCCTTTTGAATAGTAGCCATTCTAGAAAAGGATTTTGTTGTGTCCTTTGGGACATTTTCATTTCTTAAAAAGAGAATGATGAATTAAGATTGGTGAATTCTTATAAGTAGGATATTATTTTATGTGGCAAGTGGATGGTTAAATGCTTACACGGTGGAGAGCCTTGGAAGCTTCTTTTCCAATAATGTAGTTAGATGAAAAATCCTAGAGGTAGTGATTACTAGAAAGATACTTATTTTTCAGTTAGATTCTTTTTTCAAAAGGTATTAATATATTAGGTTTTGTTATCATAAAACACATTTGGAGGGCTTGAAGTTTTTTAGTGATTTTTGAAATTTCAATAATATTAATGTTTCTACCTCTATGCTTGATAGGATTTCTAATTGGTGGCTTCCTATTAATAATGAATCATGAACTATTATGTGTCCATACCTTTACAATACATGGTGTAAGATTTACATTTCCTCTCTTTCATCTCTTCACATTCATAATCACTGGATTACTTGGTTTGAGTGTCAAAGTAACAATGGCATTAATGTTTTTAAAAAATTACCATTTTTTTTATCTTTTGGATAGTTTGAATAGAAGTGTAAGTATTCAGGATTCTTATAATGAATTTCAATATTTTTTTTGAGTCAATGAACATAATGCTTTTTCATATTGGTCCAATATTGTATATACTCTTATTAGTTCTAAAATTTATATTTGGCCAAGATTTAATTATCTTTGGAAGGTTAATCATAATGTGTAGTAATGGAAATAAGGAATTTTGAAGATATTAAATCCTACTACTCCAAAAATTAGATATTTTCTATTTTATTTAATTCATCAAGGTTTTTCTATTGGCATTTAGTGCTCTCATTTGGGTGATCATAACCCAAGATGTCCTATCTACAATATGAAAGATAAATTCATTCATTGTTTTTTTACTTGTCCTCTTACTTGTAGTTCTTGGACTTGGTGTAGCAGGTATTTACATGATTTTCAACTAAGATTAAATGAAGTTTTATTTGGTGATATTCCTCAACTTCAAGAATTTCTATTTTATATGTGGCGTTGCTTTCATCTTCTTATTCTTTATGCTATCTAGAAATTTTGATAAATGTGGTTTTTCATAAAGATTCTCTAGCTAATTTTCTTCCATTGTTAGTTTAAGGTGATATCATTTAGAAAATTCTTTAATGGAATTTCTAAATGTTTCTCTCTTTAGTATTTCTTTTCTTTATTTATAGGAAGTAAAATCTCATTTGGGTACTTTTGAACAAGGGCAAGATTTGATCCTTTTCCTACCATAGAGGGGACGTTTTTTGGGATTAGTTGTAGGGATGAAAACCTTAAAAGGCATTTCCAAAACTATTAGGCCTTTTCTTTTTTTTTTCTTTTTTTTTGGATTTTTTTCGCTACTTCTTTCCTTTTATAATTTAAAGTCTTATTTTTAATGTATTTATTTTTTAGGATCTATCACCCATGTTAAAGAACTAAATGTGGAATGCATGTTGGAGTAGTACCTTGATCAAAGTGAAAATAAAGGTTATAATACTCTCATGATGAGCTTGCATAACATTAGATTTTCATTAAAGGAAGTCATAGTGCACTAGCACCTAGGTCATAATAGTTTTAGGACCCAAGTTTCATGATATTATAACTTAGAAAGAATTACAAGTAGCTTGTAATTAGATCACAAGATAGTTTAAAACATAGGCCACTACCTCTGGCAATAGGTCTTTTTCTTTCTTTCTTCCTTTCTGTTGTTTTTTTTCTTTTTCTTTTTTCCAAAACTAAGAACTATGATTAATGGTCATGACTATGACCTAGTTTGAGCTTGTGACCATCTTGTGATGAGCCCATGCTTAATGTTGCATCCTTTGATAGCATTAAGACCTCCTTCCACTACCATTTCAAGCCCTTCACACTATTGCTACCCCTATGACAATAGGGATTTGATTAGAAGTACTAACTATAGCATTAATTTCATCACATAGATAAATTATTCATGCTAAGGGACTAGAAGGAAAAATCCCACAATAAACCTTCTCATTCATAAGGAGTAGATTCTCTACATGCAAAGTAGAAAATAGCTAAGAAAAAAATATTTTTTTATCATATTTTTAGTAAAATATATTGGCTATATTCATCTATAGTTTCTATTTGAACCATGTAATGAAGAGAACTTCAAATTAAAATAACCAACTCTCCAAATGCTTTTACATGATCTACATTTCTTCTATAAAGAAAAGAAAAAAGAGAAAAATTTGGAACTAAACATTTTGGAGTCTTCAGTTTTTCATGTCTTAGCGATCCTAAAAATGTCAAATTTCTAAAACTAATATATATTATACAATACCTTTACTTTGTTAGATATTGACCATCAATGTTTAAAAATTCATAATAAAGATACATTATATCTTTCTTGTGAAGTTTATGAAATATTCAGTTTTTGTAATTACTACATTATCTTTTGCATCTAGAAATGCTATGAAACATTTTTCTATTGTTTCTTTTACTTTTTACCATTTATAAATCTTTTTGTAAGTTTTGTTTTGGTAAGCTATTCATTTGTGTCATGAAATTTGATAACAATGTGTCTAGATTTGCCATTTTCAAGCCCAAAATGAATTATATCATTTATTTTAAGTGATTGAATATGCATTATTTTTTCTATTATCATTATCACTTTTTGAACTATATCTTCAATTTCTTATTTCTCTAGTGCAATAAAACAAAGATTAAGGGCTTTTTCTTTCCTCTTTTTTCATTGAGAAGCTTGTAAATTATCCAATTTATATAAGTTTCTTCCCTAATTTTTTCAAGTTGCTTCTTTATTAGATTTACTTCACACAATGCTGGTGCTTCTACTTATAATAGTATGGAAAGGAATTCTTAAACTAGATGATAATGGTGGGAGTATTTACAAAATTTTACTTATTAGTGACTTTATCTTAAAATATCATATATTAAATAATATGATAACATAAAATACTAGGGATAGTACTTCCAAGGAATACAATGGTTGAAAAATAGGGACATCTTATTAGAAGACATACAAAGTAATCTAAAGCATATTTTTTGGTTGGTTCAATAGCAAGATTTAACAAAGTTATAAGAAAACTTTTATTTTAAATGCATGGAGGAAGGATCTAAAGATGCAAAATACTAATATCTCTTAAACTATAGAGACTATGAATAATTCTAAATCTTTTGATTTTATTTTACCTATTTGTTTATATGAATACCTATCAAAAGATATTACTTCATGATAAATATTTTAATAGATTATTAGATTTATTTGTTTGAATAAGTGTTTTACACTAGTAATTTATGCTATATTCTTGATTGTTATGAAGTTAGTATTTTGTATGTCCACTATTTTTTGAATCTTGTTTGCTTATTGAAGTAGCCAATTTGAAATGGTTAAGAAATCATCGAATCTTGTTTGCTTATAGATCAACATACTACTTTTATTTCTCAAGAATGAAAAGTAGATTTTATTTTTTATTCTTCTAATTACTCTAAAATTTCTTGCTAGATTGAATTATAAAATCTTCCTCTTGTTTTTCAAAGTGTTGAAAGTGAAATTATTGGTAGCATTAGTATAATCTTGAAGATAGAGTCAAATTTATTATTAGATGTTGTGTAGTGCACATGTTATTTTGTAGGATTGATTTATAGCAAAGGAAGACCAAATTAAACATCTAGGTCAATAATTAGTATTTTTCATAAAAAAAAAATTAGAATTTGTGAAGATGTTGTAGCTATTGTCATCATGAAGGTCATGTTATTGGAATGATGTCCTATTCTCAATACAAAAATTGTTCCCAAGGAAAAGAAGCAATAATTTTTAGAAAACTCAAACAATGGTAGTTTTTAGTAGGCATAAATGAAATCTTCTTAAAATTTTTTTAACCTTAAACTAATTATTTTAATTCTAAAGCTAACAGTAAACTCTTAATATCTCAAAAGAATTTCTCTTTATAAATAAGAATTTTTTAGTACGCACAAGTAATGAAAATACTGATTGGTATAGGAACAACTCTTCTAAACCCCTTTTCATCTTTATAGGAAAAATATCAAAGGTTTTGAGAAGTTGGGAAGAAATCTTGGTGACTAGAGAGGTGTCTTTCCTAAGAGTTAAGATGTCATAGAAGATGTTCCAAATGCCTTGTTTGATTGATAAAATTTTTTGACATGATAGTTTCAATGTAGAAATAACTAGGAAAGATGAGATTAAGATTGGAAATTGAAGATAGTTGAACTTAGAAGGGGGGTATGAATAAGTTTCCCAAATTGAACCTTTATAAAACAAAGCACACACATGAATTTATGTGGTTCCCCAACTTGGGTACTCCACACTTGAAGGGTAGATTGCAAGCACAACTTTAGACTTTGTTGCTCTCAAAATTTGTTTGAAGAAACCACACCCTATATAGTCATCAAGCCTTACTCTAGAGTGTTGTACCATAGCACCAATCATTCAACCCCAAAAGGTCCCTTCAAGGTTGAAAATGTGGTTTCAAGGCTTCCACAACCTTTACAATCTTAACCTCTGCATCAAAGTATTATACTGCAACACTAATAACTCAATCCCACAAGATCTTGATAAGCTCAAGGAACTCAACCCCGTAGGGCAACAAGAGTAAGAATTACAAGGGAGAATTGCAGCTTAGTTTGTTGATCCTTGTATAGTTAGGTACAACACACTTTACAATGTCAAATGACAAGACAATGAAGAGAAACAAATAATTCAATGAAAAAAATGATTGTACAATGAATACAACAAAGCTTGCACATTTCCCAATGCACATGAAGTCTTCTTATAGCTACCATGTCGCTAAATCCTTCTCAAATTTCATGCAACAGCTAGTTAATGATCGCTAATAGTCATGAGAGACATATTTCCTACATCTAAGATGTCTCTTTGAATTTGTCTTCAAATCTAGGAAGATATATTTATTTCCTGAAAGGCATCTTTCTAAAGTCTCTACTTTGGAAGATGTCTTTGTCTTATGGAAGACATCTTTTTGGACTTGGTTTGCAATTTGTAAAGATGTCTCTACCTTGTGAAAGACATATTTGTCTAAGAAAGACATCTCGCTATTTCTGAAGATGACTTTATCTAAGTTCTCTCCAAATCTTCCAAGACATTTGCTTTCTTCACTTTCTTTTACATGATGAATGCATTGTTCCTTGTTCACAACCGTGATCTTCCATATGCTTTAATGATGTCCACTTTTCTTGTACAATATTAGGTCATTGTCCCTATTCTTTGGATGTTTGTTTGAGGACATGTTGGTGATCTCTTTCTTTGAGCTCTAGGATAGTTTGTTCCTTGTTTTCTTTAGCTCATCTTGGTTTCCTGTGTACGTAGTCCTACAAACACAATAATCATACAGCCATACAAACAACTTTTGTCTCCATTTTACTTAATGTTTTGAGCATACCAAAAGGTCCACAATCTCCCCTTTTTTGGTGATCTTCAAAACTTAAGAAAAATGGGTTAGTGTTCATACAAATATAATCATACTACTCTTTCCCTTTTTGAACAACAATAAAAAGGATAAGGTGTGTAAATGTGAATAGAAAAGATAGAAAAGAACCATAATATCCACATAATTTGAAGAGCCAAGTATCACTCATAATCCTAAATAGATATAGGGAGCATGTATGTATTAGGTCCATGAAGAGGTGTGCCAAATTTTGCAAGAGTAGAACAAACCTTCCAAGTGAAATTCAATCTTGAAGCTGAAGTAAAGTCTTAAGCAACCTGTCTCTAAAACAATAAGTCATTAGTAGTGCAAGGTGCTTGGAATTCAAAGAATCTTCATTTTTATACAATAGTAGCAAATGGACATATCTTCATGATGAGGTCAATATAGCCACACAACTTTATAATGGAAAATCATTGATGTCGGGTGAATACATTTCCATAGAGTAATCATGTTATTGCTCAAAATGTAGTGAGGAATGTATTGCATCCTTCACTTAAGGCATGCTTGTGAAAATAAAGAACTGCTCTTTTGAGGTCAAAACAAGGAGCTGCAATTAATTCAATAAGAACCATCAACATTCAATTTTAAAGGTTAAAGGTATGAGTGAGACATGCATGCTTTGATGTTTGTTTAGGCAATGCAACATTCAAAACCATTGATAAAAAATAAAACATGTGGATAAATATACATTCTTACACTTCCTAAAATTCTCTCCTAATGTAAATATGATCATGTAAAAATAGTTAGCTAATACAAAATATCAAAGATAGAGAGTGTATAGAAATAGATGTTTCATCAAGTATCACACAAATAGGAAAGCAAGAATATTACAAGTGTTGTCACATATATATCAAGTATTGATCCAAGATTTTCAACCAATATTTAAGCTTGAAGTAAAGTGCCAATGTTGAGGAGCAAGTAATGTATCTGAAAAATAAGTAATTAGTATGGATCTTCATCTTGGTAAATGAGCATAGAGCAATCTGCAACTTGAAACTAGCCATGCCAAATTTCCAAAATCTATATCTCAAAGTAAATTATTCAATGGATAACTTAATCAAAAGCACAAATACCCAAAAATGATAGAGATAGAGACTTATTAACTAGGAAGAAAAGAGATAGACACTTACCTTGACTTACCTTTCTTGCCAATAAATTAAGAAGATTAATGGAGTTTGAGATGAGGTCCCCAATCATGAAGTACCTCCTCTTCCTTAGGTTTTCTTTCATTAGATCATGTATGTGATGTCTCTATTTGTTCATTTTTCTTGTGATAGAACTTTGAATCAGTTTTTTCATTATTTTCAAAACTCCACTTCTCTTCATTCTCACTTATTGGTACTTCCATAATTTCCTTACCAAAGCTCTTTTGACAAGACCAAGCATTAATCTTAATTTTATCATCATGGTTAAGAGTTTGCATAAAACCATGATTTTTACATATAAAAATAGTATTATACTTATGATAAAAATTATCAAACTTTACCATGCTTGAGCTTGAGCTCGCATTTTCATGTCTTGCATCCTCTAAATTCTTTGCTTGATTTTTGAGAAACTCCTCATCTTGAATCCTGCTACAATCCTTGTTACAAGAGTTTAGTGGTTGAATCTCATCTTTTATGTCTAAGATATCTTCTTTCATTTTAGCATGAATAGCGTTTAACTTAGAAAGCACTAGTTTCTTTGCCTTCCTAATAAAATGATGTAAGAGAAAAATTTCTTCTTTATATTCACTATACCTCTCATCACACTTACCATGTTGTTTTGTCATATTTGAGGAAGATTCATAAGTAAGTTCCATGCAGATGAGATGAGAATCTTTAGGAGAATTGCATACTTCTTCTTCACTTTACTCACCATCATCCCAACTTGTATAAAAGTAGGTCTTTTTGGTTCCTCATCATTAGATCTATTCTTTGGCTAGAGTTTTCTATCATGTGAATCACTAGGACATTCAACAACCATATGGCCTCTTCCTCCACAAACCCAAAACTCTATGGACAAAAAATCTAAATTAGAAGAATTTAAAAAATTTCTACCTCTTTCTCTACCTTTGAATAAATTTTATCTTTGTTGTCACTGAGATGTCCCTTTGTTTCTTCTTGTAAGTAATCATTGTAGTCTCCTTGAGAGAAGAGCAATCTCATCTTCATTTCCCTCATCATGCTCATTGACCTCCTTCTTCTTAGAGCAATAAGCATTTCTTGAATCACTCCTTCACTTTTGAGATTCATTTATAGGTGATGAGAGCACTTTAAAGTTCCTCAAATATCAAAGTTCAGAAATTTCTAATTTTCTCTATGGCTATGACCTTAGGCTTGAACTCCGGTTGTAGAGTTTTGATCATTTTGATGATGACATCACTTTTGGGCAAGTTTTTCCCTATTCCTCTAATGGCTCCAATAAGATTGTTAGCTCTAGAAAAATAATCCTTGATTTTCTCACCTTCTTGCATTTTGAGTTTATCATATTCACTTTGTAGAACTAATAGTTTCAATTGCTTAACAATAAAGGTTCCTTCATAAGTAGCTTCTAAAGTTTGTGAAATTTCTTTGGTCATTTTACATCTTGTTAACCTATTGAATTCATATTTATTCAATGCACAATATAAACAACTTTTTTATTTTGAATCAAACATGAACTTATCCTTTTCCTCTTGAGAACATATGTTGTGAGGCTTGATGATGCTAATGGTCTTGATAATGGGTGGAGCATAGCCTTCCAAGATTAATCTCCAAACTTCAAAATCCATGGATTCGAAGAACCCTTGCATTCTAGCTTTCCAATAGGTGAAGTAAAATCTATTGAACATGGGTGGCTTTGTGTAAGATGTCCCCTACATTGTTCACTCTTGAATTTGATGATGAAACAAAGAGTACTAGGCTCTAATACCACTTGTGAATCATTGAACTTAGAAGGGGGGATGAATAAGTTCCCCAAATTGAACCTTTATAAAACAAAGCAGATACATGAATTTACATGGTTCCTCAACTTGGATACTCCACACTTGGGTAGATCACAAGCACACCTCTAGACTTTGTTGCTCTAAAATTATGGTTGAAGGGATGACACCCTATACAGTCATCATGCCCCCACTCCAGAGTGTTGTACTGTAGCACAAATCAATCAACCTTGTAAGGTTCCATCAAGCTTGGAAATGTGGTTTCAAGGCTTTCACAACCTTTACAATCTTGAGCTTCACACTAGAGTGTTGTACTACAGCACCAACAACTCAATCTCATAGGATCTCTACAATCTCAAGGAACTCAACCCTGTAGGGCAACAAGAACAAGAATTACAAAGGGAGAATTACAACTTAGTTTGCTGATCCTTGTATAGTTAGGTACAACACACTTTACAATGCTAAAATGATAAGACAATGAAGATCAATAGAGAATTCAATGAATACAATAAATCTTGCATATTTCCCAATGCACATGAAGTCTTCTTATAGCTATCTTGGTGCTAAATCCTTCTCGAAACTCATGCAATGGCTAGTTAACAATCACTAACGGTCATGGGAGACATCTTTCCCATGTTTAAGATGTCTCTATGAATTTGTCTTCAAATCTAGGAAGACATCTTTGTTTACTGAAAGACATCTTTCTAAAGTCTCTACTCTGGAAGATGTCTTTATCTTATGGAAGACATCTTTCTAAAGTCTCTACTCTGGAAGATGTCTTTATCTTATGGAAGACATCTTTCTAAACTTGGTTTGCAATCTGTAAAGATGTCTCTACCTTGTAAAATATGTCTTTATCTAAGAAAGATGTCTTGCTATTTCTAAAGACATCTTTGTCTGAGTTCTCACCAAAGCTACCAAGATGTCTATTTCTTTTGAAAGACATCTTTCTTCACTTTCTCTTGCATGATGAATGCATCGTTCCTTGTTCGTAATCTTGATCTTTCATATGCTTTAATGATGTTCACTTTTCTTGTACAATATTAGGTCCTTATCCATATTCTTTGGATGTTTGTTTGAGGACATGTGGGTGACCTCCTTCTTTGAGCTCTAGGATAGTTTGCTTCTTGTCCTCTTTAGCTCATCTTGGTTTCCTATGTATGTAGTCCTACAAAGAAAATAACCATACAAACATACAAATAACTATTGTCTCCATTTTACTTAACATTTTGAGCACACCAAAATAGACTAAAAGATCCATAGAAATAGCCCAAAATCTCTAAGCAAACCATGAGGAAGGTTTTCCTAGGATTCTTGGTCTTATAATTGATAAATATTGATTATGTCTGCATGTTGTAAGGATGGATGGATGAATGAATGTATAAGAGTTGGGGGAGATTANCAAAGCTTGAGGATTATTGTTGCTTAGAATTTAGTTATGAATTTTTTTGTCTATTTCAAATGGCTCATAAGAAGAAATATGCTTAAGTTCTAAATAGAGACATGAAGAGAATGAAATCTACCTTTCAGTTGATAGTTGAAAGATTGGATGAGATGAATGCCAAGGTATATAGAAATGCAGGTACCACCATATTTAGACTCACAACGGTAATGAGCATTCTCACTTAAATGAAGAAGAAGAAGTTTTTTAACTTGGTGGAGGAAAAGTAGATGAGAAGGAAGAACATTCTAACTATGGAAGTGTGTGAAGCCATTAGCCTAGGATCCTAGAGGAAGGAAATCCAAATCCTCATGTCAAACTTGTAAGAGTTCCATCATCAATACCTACTTTTTATCATGGTAAGGTTAATGATGAAGATGAAGCAAGACTTGTTAGAACATTTAGAAATGTTGTAAGACTTTCATATGTTGAAATTAATACTTTTAATGATGTAAATGATACCAATTATTTTGCAACTTAGATAAAGGCACTTGACAAGCATTTTGAGTTAAAAGAGGTATCAAATCAATTGATGGTACCAATTGCTAAATCCAAACTTGAAGGTATGGCTTCAACCTGGTGGGAAAAAGAATTCCAAAGTTCTGAAAGGTAAAATGGACAATCTATAAGGGATTGAAATTTAATGAAATATAGGTTGAGATGGAAATTTGAACAATCTTACCAAAGACAAGAGATAATCTTGAAGTTAAAATTCCTTAGACATGGAGATAAATATGTCAATGAATTTTTCATCGAATGTTGTGAACTATTCCATCAAGCTAATGTAAATTAAGAGGAATATGAATAGGATTCAATCTTTCTTGGAGATCTCAAAATCACATATTAGTAGAAGTTATCATTCTATGAGCCTTAAGTCCTTGATGAGGCTTATGATTTGACACTCAAGGTAGAAAAAAAACCTTAGTAGATTTAGGAATAGGAGTAAACAAGATTTAAAAGGAAAGGATAAAGGATTCAAATCAAAAAAGGAATCCAAGTCAAAATGTAAAAAAAAAAAGAAAAACGTTGAAGGCCATGAAAAGAAGCAAGATAAGAATGATGAGAAGGTCAAGATAAAAAAGGACCAAGGCAAGTGAGGTAAGGATCAAGGTATCAATTCATTTAAGATTTAGTGTTTGAAATGTAAGGAGTGGCAATACAAGAAATAGAAATGTTTACTTCATTAGGAAGCCAAGGGAAAGGATGTACAAACCATGGAAGTGGAGGAGATATTAAGCTAAGCTCTTCAAAGAAGTAATCTTAATGCTCCTAAAATTAAAGAAGTTTATGAATTAAATTCATGTGCATTTATGGGAAATGCAATTAGAGGAGCTAATCCATCATGGAAATTATTATTTTGGAATGGGGCTAGATGTTTGCTTAGTGGGGAATGGCTTAATATTTTGGTTAATGGGAAAGACCAAGTAAATGTTATTTCTTCTAGGAAAGCTACTATATTGGGCCTAGTGATGAATCCTTAGCTTAGGCCCTATAAGGTGCATTGATTGTCAAGAGAATTATCTCAAGAGGTGAGAGAGCAAGGTGAATTTTAAAATTTAGAGTTATCGTGATGTTATGAAATGTGATATACTACTAGTTGATTAAGCTAATGTAATTTTTAGAAGACCTTGGAATTTTGATAATGGTGCTCAATTTGATGGAGCAAGAAATATTTGGAGTGTAGAAAGACCAAATGGAATCCATAAGTTGATTCCTATGACATCTAAAGAAGTGAGGCAACAAAGCTTTCTTAATGTTTCCTTAATTCTTCTTGGGAAGAGAGAATATATTAAGGATTATGATGAGGTTGGTTTTGGTTTTGTAATTGTATCAACTATTATTAACCATGATGTTGTGTGGTTAGAACTTCCCACAAGTGTGCTAAACTTGCAAGAGTAATTTTCTAAGGTGTTCAAAGGGGAATTGGATGGATTTCCACTTATGATGGATGTTTAGCATTAAATTAACTTCATATTTGATTCTATCTTTCCAAATGAGAGGGCATACTAGGTGGCACCAAATTAGTGAGATGAATTGCAAATACAATTAAAGGAGTTATTTACAAATGGCTTCATGAGGGAATCCATTTCACCTTGTGCAATTCTAACCAATGCTTATGCCAAATAAGTAGTGATGAATGGGAAATATACATTAATTTGAGGATGGTGAACATGATAGAAATGAGGTACTAGTTTCCTATTCAAAGGATAGATGGTATCTTTGATATTCTTACCAATGTAAAGGTCTTCAAAAAAATTGATTTGAAGAGTGAATAACATCAAATTTGAATCAAGGGTAGTGATGAATGAAATATAGCTTTCAAAATACATAATGGCTTGCTTGAGTTGGCAATGATGTAATTTGGGCTCATCAATGCCCTTACTACATTCATGAAGTTAATATATGACATTCTTGAGGATTTTATTAGTAACTACTGTATTATCTTCTTTGATGATATTTTGGTATAAAACTCTAATAAAGAGGATCACTTGGATCATTTGAGGAGAGTATGTATTAAATTGGAGGAGGCACATTTGGTGATCAATGTGAAGAAGACTTAGTTATTCAAGAAGAAGATCACATATTTGGGACATCTAATTTCTAAAATTCAAATTAGAATGGAAGCTATTAAGGTGAGGACTATTAGAGATTTTTCAACTCTTAAGAATGTTGGGAAGATAACATCATTTCTTGGTTTAGTAGGTTTTTATAATAGGTTCATAAAAAATTTTAGTGGTATATCATGGCCTATGCTTACTTTACTTAAGAAGAATCAAGATTTTATGTGGGATGATGATACTCAAAGGAGCTTTAACTTATTGAATGCAAAAATGACTAGTGAATTGGCGTTTGTGATACTATATTATCAAAATATTTTCCAAATTAAGGTGGATGCAAGTGGACTTGCCATTGGAATGATGATTTCATAAGAAGATAGACCTATCAATTTCTTTTTAGAAAAGTTGAATGAGTCATGAAAGAAATATAGCATATATGAGAGGGAATTATATGCTATTCTTCAAGAAATCAAGCATTAGAGACATTACTTATTGTCCAAGGATTTTTCTTTGATGTCTGACCACAAAGCACTATAATTTCTCAATTCCCAAAAGACGTTAAGAGCTAAACACATGAAGTGGGTGACACAATTGTAAGATTTGAATTTTTTGCTGATGAACAAGAGTGGAAAATCCAATGTGGTGACTAATCCATTGTCTAGGATGCATGTGGTGGATTTCATCATACCTCATGTGCAGGGTATGAATGATTTTGTTAATTTGTATGAACATGATTTAGATTTAAAGTAGGTTTAGAAAAGCCTCAAGGAATAATTGTTGAGTAGGATAGATCAATGAAGGGACTATAATATTCAAAATAAACTATTATTCAAGAATGGGAAGGTTTGTATTCCTAATTGTGGTTTTAGGAAAAATATTTTGATTGAAAAGCATTATGATAAAATCACAAGTCACATGAGCAGAGATAAGACATTGGAAATTATAGGGAGGTACTATTTTTAACATGGAATGAATCTAAAATCTTCAAATTTGTCGAGTTTTTGACATGACAAAAATTAAATGGTAAAGAATTGAATGAACATTATATGACCTTGCCAACTCCCAAGGATCCATGGGAGAGTGTGTAAATGGACTTTGTGAGTGGGATTCCAAAGATCAAAAGTTAAAACCATGTAATCTTTATAAAGATGAACATATTCTCCAAGATGACACACTTTATTTCATGTAAAAAGGTGAGTGATGCATC
>MNCI01000957.1:1631-16379 GCA_015680685.1 Gnetum montanum
AGATGAAGGAGAAGAGGAAGGGAATCCATCACCATGGCGATGTTTCTTACCTTCTCTTTGGCTACTTCAGCCCCGATCATTGTGACAATCAAAGTGCCCGTCCTTAGCATGAGTGGTTGTTCCTACCGTGAACAGTTGGTGCTCACGGGGATCAGAGCCCGTAGCATGTACAGTTGATCGAAGGCTCTGATGCCTAACCTCTTCACCATTGTGAGGAGGAGGAACATCATTCCCTAAGAAACCCGTTGTGAGGGGTGAAACACCACAAAATTCCGAGCTCTGTACTTCCCCAGCAAAAAGCCGATCCTTGGGACCCACAGACAACCATGGCTACAGTTGGCATCACACATTGCAACTTTGGAGATCAAAAAGCTTCATTTTCACTAAGTATGCAGCGCGAGAGTATACGCCCTGCTTCTATGCTCAAGTACATCCCCAACATAGACGCTCGAACCCACAGCGTATATGCCCGCCAGCGTAGACATCCAACTCGCATGCCCGGTGTACGCACTTCACCTGTATGCTCGGCGAGTACGGCAAATGTTTACGCCTGGCATGGAATCTCCAAAGGTAGGATGAAGGAAACACCAAAGAGCAAGGATTGAAGCAAGTGGGCATCCTTCAGCGTATATGCCCAGCATTCACCAGCGTAAACACCCAGCGTACACGCCCAGCATTCACCAACGTATACACCCAGCGTATACGCCCAACACAGCATCTTCACCAAGTTCACACACACCTAGCACACCCAACGTATATGCCCAGCGTATACACCGACCTGATGCAGCGTATACGCCCAGCAAATGTAACATTTTGTACATTTGTAAAGTGTATGCACCCGGTCAACGCGCCACGTGTCGCCTAACCCGAGTCTAGCGTAACAACCTGTATATAAACCCCTATTTTCCACTTCACCCAGGTCGGTTGGCAAAATCCTGGAGCATACCAGAGAACATTTACGCTGCGTACAAGAGCTAAAACCCTCTTATGCTGGAGATCCCTATACGCTCTACACATAGTCTCTACACTCCGCCTACCTTGTGAACCAACCGAGTCATTCCTGCATACGCCGGGGCTTTTTGTCTGCCTTGTGTTCCCTCACGACTGTGTTAGACCGGTGCACTGTACTTTGACTCTGTAATACCATTATTTACATTTCCTACATAAGATTGTTTACAGTTTTACATCAACTTGGCACACGCATTCTGTTTACGCCCATTTACGCTCACGCTCTGTTTGCATCTGTTTTACACCGTTTACACTTTGTTTACGCTCGCTACATCGTTTACGCATAACCCAACGTATAGCACTTTGCGTACGCGCAGAGAAATCCTTGTCTAATCCGCGTGCGAACCACCCAAGGTACTCTGCCTTTGTGCATTCTAGCTCGACCTCAGGCGAAGGCAGGGTCTTCTGTTCTCGTCCTACGATCCCACGGTCTCTGTTTTCCTTCCAGCCGGAGACCGACGATTTCAGGTAGTACAGAAATTGGCGCTAGAAGGAGGGCCTCCTAAAACCCTTACCTGCAAACTCTCAGCGTTTACGCTGTCAAATCCAAGCCACTCCCTGCTCAAACCTTCCCAACGTTTACGCTGCCCAATCTAAAACCCCAGCCTGCAACTGTCCAGCGTCTACGCTGTAGAGTATTTACCCTATTAAAAGCTTACTGGCTCCTACGCTGCCTCGTTTTACGCCAACTCCTGTTTGACACTACAACCTCTTTTACCGCCTCCTGTTTTATGCTGAGCTCATTTTACGCTATGACTTGTTTTCACGTTGCAACTTGTGTTACGCTGAGCCCTGTTTTATGCTGAGCCTGTTATACACTGTGAATTGTTTATGCTACAACTTGTGTTACGCTGAGCCCTATTTTACGCTGAGCCTATTTTTTTTTTTACTTTGCAACTCATTTTACACTCCTGTGTTACGCCGATTACTTGTTCTACGCTGCAACCTCTTGTACGTTGTCTCCTGTTTTAAGCTGCCACGTAGTTTACGCTGTCCTCTTTTAGGCCGTGACCCATCTTACGCTGTATACACTACGCAGCGTTTACGCTAACCATATACGTTGTATACGCTGTCACTATACGCTGTCCATTGAAGCGTATACGCTACATGCTACACAACACTAACTGCGAATCTCTCGACCGATTGATATCCGTGACATATCATNATATACGCTACACGCTACACAACACTAACTGCGAATCTCTCGACCGATTGATATCCGTGACATATCATCATGAATCCCGCAAACAACACTACTGCCACCACTCAAACCACCACCATCATGGACATCACTGCCATCCAACAACCTGTCGCACAGCACCTAGGAGTGCAACCTACAGCGGGGCCCCACCGATCCCTACGGCTACAGGGGAGAGATCCAGCCTCCAACATCATCACCCAGGATTAGTATAATTTTATATGTATTAAATACAAGCTGGCCTGGCTGTTGACCGAGCTAAAATGGAAGTGAAAAGGCAGTTCGAACTCTTCTATAGGGGAGGACACGAGTTCACCCCTTCCCCATATGATGTAATCCTGGTTCCGGAGTAGTATTCGGAGATTGTCACACAACTCCTCCTGCAAAGGAGCCGTACGTTGGATCGGTATGCGCTAGAACCCAAACTAGAAGAAGAGGATGACTTCACCGCTCAATCTGAGCACGAGGACTCCTACCACACTCTTAGCCCGCAAGCACAAGCCAACCCCATTTTTCACCCAGAAACAGGGAAAATCCTGCCCCTCCAGCATCTTAGGTTCACCCAGGCTTAAGCACCACCACCTGAAACATCAGTGCTAGTGCATATCCCTCCTCCAAGTGACTCCCAACCTAACACTTTCCCTCTCGCAGTCATCCCTACTGCAGCTGCGGGCTCGTCCTTGCAAGCACCGCCCCCTCTAGCTAACGTGGGAGTGACATTCCCATCCCGAGTGATAGGGATGCCACACGTTATCCCAGCCTCCACATCCGCTCATTACATCCCGCACATCCAAGCGCATGCAGGCCCCTCAGCGACCGTAACCCAACAGAGAGCCTCTTCACACAACGTGGCTGGGCAATGGCCAGCGATGGGTATGCCATCACACCAGCCTTCTCACCCCCATGTGCCACCCCACACGATTCCACCAGTTATTTTTCCCTAGGTACAGCCCCAGCCGCAGCAAACGCAACCTTTCCCATACAACGTGTCGTCCTCAGTGCAACCCACGGTAAACTTTCCACAGGCACAACCGCCGATCGCCCAGCTTTCGGCCTTTCAACCCACAACTCAACAGTCTAACTTATACACAGCCCCATACCCCCAGCCCGTCGCTTCACCGAGTGCCCAAGATTGGGCGGATGCCAAGAAACTGATGCAGGAATTGACAGACGAGGTAAAACGCCTCAAAACAGCCACCGACGGGGAGTTGAAGGTAGTAGATTTCTACAACGATGACCCCATAAGCTCCTCTATCCCACCCTTGACCTTATCCAAAGACGTCTATTTACCCATGCTAACCAAGTATAACGGGGAGATGGATCCCAACGCCCACCTCATAACATTTCGATTAGAATGCGCGCTCCTCCAGGCATGGCCTCATTCCATTCTCCGAGTGTTCCCCATGTCCCTCGTAGGGAGAGCACTCGAATGGTACCGCAGCCTGCCAAGGAATTCCATCTTCTCCTTAGAAGATTTATTACGCCAGTTTGTGACCAGGTTCAAGTACAACTTGAAACCCGAGGCCACGTTGGATAGTCTCATACAGGTTAAGCAAGCACCGCTTGAACCTATGCAGAAGTTCATTCAGAGGTGGAGCGCTGCCCTCAACGAATTACATGAGCCAATCTCCCTGACCTACCTGCTTACAATTCTAAAAGGGACTGTTAATGACTTCTTTAAATCTAAGCTGTACTACCTTAACGCACGTGATCTTAACCTGGCATTTGTGCAAATCAAAAACATAGAGGAAGCGGCTCAAAATAGCCATGACCCGGCATACTTGGCCTTCAAAAATCAACATACTAAAAAGGATAAAGAGAAGGCCAAGACAACTATAGCAGCGATAGCAGGAGCCCAAAAAATGAACATCACACACCAACAAAAACCACCTGCAACCCCTACTAACTACTATAAACCCGCTACCACAACAGCCCCGGAGTCATCATCATCACAGAACCCAACAAACCATATGCGCAATTTCAAGAGGAAAGAACCCTCTCAATACACGCCTCTGCCGATGAAACCATCCCAGCTCTTTGATCAACTCCTAAAAGCTGGGCTGATGAAACATAAGCAGTTATTCCCTGTGGCCATCCAAAGACATGACCGGTTCTGCCAACTTGTATAGAACCCAAGCTTAGCAATGCCAGATGAGCTGCCCATACCCAAAGGCTTTAGGATGGATCGTTTCTACGATTATCATCAACGCGATGGGCACGAAACAGATTACTGCTTCACCCTGAAGCAGGATATCCAACAGATGATCAATGATGGCCAAATCACTTTTGATGAGGCTAACCCGGTCCAACTGCAGAATCAGGCTATGGGGGTGTATAAGGATCCCCTGAATACCAAAGAGGCCCCGTACGTGATTAGCACGATCTATTTCGATGATGATTCTGAGGCATGTAACATCAACACCATCTACCCCCAACATAAACAGGAAACACCTAATAGACCATTCGTAGTGCAGATTCCTCCCACTATGTCCGCCCCCACACCTCAACTACCATGCGCCCCTCAGCAGCCCTATGTTGTCCGTATACCTTCAGCCGTACCTACATCTTCAAAGCCACCAACCCCTCACACTCGGCCTGCCCCTTTCATAGTCCGAGTACCACCAGCCATCACAACAGTAGAGGCCCAAACTCCACTGAAACCAACTTCGTACATCTTTAGGACACCTGAAAGTCCTAACGATTGTCAAAATTCCACCACACAGGCGCAGGGCGAACCTCGCCCTTACGTCATTAGGGTCCCTGGCCGGCCTTCAGCTCAAACGCCTCCCGCTAACCAATCATAATCCCACCCATCTCCATATGTGGTGTGCATCCCAAGGTAATATGAGGCTCCGAGACTAGCTCCACCGCCATGCCACACGCGAGAACGCTTAGCTGATAGGCTTACGCATGAACGCTTGGAGAAAGAGCGCCAACGGTTGGCTTTGGGTCCCCCCAAGCCCACTCCACTTAATTCCATACCCATGTCGCCAACTAACAATCAATCAAACTTAGGAAATTAGGGTGAACCGTCAAAACAATATGAACCATCTAAAACTATGGCACAGAGCAAGAATGATGGGCCACTAAAACACGAAATAAAGCTGTTGGGCCCAATGGACCCAGTCATTACTGACAAGAGCATTCCTAACAGCAGAGATTTTGCAACGGCCTTGATGCAAGTCACCCAAGCGCTGAAGCAAAAGAACACTTCTTTAAGCTTGTATGACTTGGTTTTGACATCCCAAACTCATCGGGAAGCCCTCGTACGCATGCTAACGTCCATCCCAGTCAATGAGGATTTGCCCCCGAGCGAACCTGCCATTCATGCTATCATGTACTCATCTCACGGGGTCATTCCGAAACCTTTGAGCTTCCAGGATGACAACATCAAAGTGGAAAGGAACATAGGGGAAATAACAACAGTCCCGATGTTCATAACAATACATATAAACCAATTCAAAATACATAGAGTCCATGTAGACGATGGGGCAGCCACAAACGTCGTACCATATCCCATCATTGAACAACTAGGGCTTACCGACTTAATTAAACCAACCACAACAACATGTTTATGGTCATTCAGAGGGTCACATGTACTGGTCAAAGGCACGATAACCTTAGATTTCATAGCGGGAGACTAGTTCCTCACATTCGCTGACTTCCTAGTTGTCGATGAGATGCTAGGATTCAACCTAATATTAGGAAGACCCTGGTTGGCCCAACTGAGAGTTGTTTCGTCCCCTATACATCAGGAGATTCACCTACCCTATGAGAGCGGTGAAATCATTATACATGGGGAAGCGATCACTCCCATTATTTCATTGCACACAAACAGGGACCAAGTCTCCGAAGTTGAACTTGCCAAACCTAGTCAAAATGACGTAAACAAACCACAACTGGTGGGCGGTAAACCTTCAAACGCGGGACAAGAGCCTCCTAAAACTAAAACACCTACATCTAACACTCTACGCACATCACCTCATGAAGAAACCAACACAGAAACAATGACGGACACCGAAGCACCTGAAAATACCGATACCGAAAACATTCTAACGGACGTCTCCTAGACTGAATTGCCATTCAACGTGATCAGCGAAGAAGACACAAAATACAAAATCGTACCAGCTAATACACCCCCTGACATAAAAATAAAGAAAATCAAAAAACAATTAAAATAAAACCTCCCTTCGTCCGAAACGACGTTAAACTACATACAGTCCGAAATGACATTAAACTATAATAGAGCCAAGAACATTATTAAACAACACCCTTTGTCTGGAAAGATGTTAAACTAACATGTCCGCAATAACATAAAACTAGCCACGATCAGAAATGGTCGGTCCACCACGAAACTTATCCGCTTTATCCAAAATATTGCTCGTGTACAATGGGGCCTGAAATGGCCTTAAACTACGCATAGTGGCCCAAAATGGCTTTAAACTAGTGCAAATCAGGCCCGAAATGGCCTTAAACTAGCGCATACCCTGTCTTCCTTTTTACGTACCGTTTATCATTATTTCAATGCATTACATTTAAATAGAAAAGCAAATCCAAAAACATCTTAACATCGTGTCGTGTGTGCAACCAACTTGAAAATCAACAAAAAATATTTATTCATGCAATGTTATGCAATTCTAAGAACCAATTGATCCTGTTTTTCTCAACATTTCCAAGTTACAATTCCTGTATCAATTTGAATCAGTCAAAAACCCAAAAAACACTAAAAACACTAAGCGTCCGGGACAGGAGGATCATCTCTTTTAGAGCCATCAGTGTCAGGGGCCCCTGCTCCACTGGGGCCAGCCTCTTGGGCATCATCACCACCTTCATTCTGAAAACACCAAAAACAAACAACCAACATAAAAATAAGCAGATGTTAAAATTTTAAACATTATTCAATGAACTAACTTCATAAGGATAAAAAGCTTACCATAGGGGATCCCCCTAGACTGAATTCAAGCCGACGAAGGATTTCTTCCTCTGAAACGCTAGCCCAATCTGTCCCGTCCAAGCCCAAGTCAACGTCTGCCAAAGCCTTGCCTTTGTCAACAGCCGACCAAGTAGGACGTTTCAGAGGGAACTCACCCACTGACACCTCCCCAGAAGCAGTTGTGATCACCCTTGTAGGCAATTCCATTTCCACAGTTGTGTTCTAGGCAAAAGTATCGAATGCTGAACGCAAACCCAAACCCTCCACAAACATCTCTAACTGGCGCTTTTCAATAGACACCTCCTTTAACGACTTCTTGTACTGATGTTTATGGTTTTTCTCATCCTGACCCCATTTACGAACCTTGCAAGAAAAAGCCTTCCAATCTTGACACTTGAGGTTCAGGAGATCAATTTGGGCTTTGCGCTCCGCCATCCTCCGAGTCAGTGACGCATGACAATTCAGTAAGTTCCAATACCTTGTGTATGTGACCTCGGACGTTCGCTAGGAGCGATCTCTGCTTAGTCTGGCAGCGGCAAACTCATACCAAGCCTTTAAATCATCACATTCCTCTGATAATTCGGAGACTTCCTTTTCCTTTGCCTGTATTTGCAGCCACAACTGTTCAATGGAACGCCTACAAGTCCATAATGACTTGGCATTGTGCGCAAGGCTTTCTGCAACTCCCTCATAAACAAGCCTTGGTACTTGCTCTACTTCGAGGGAGAGTGTGGTTAGGCTTTCCATGCTAATTCTTTCTGAGGGATCCCATCTTAATTTAGCACCTACCCAAGCGAAAAATAAAAATGTTAAAACTATACAAACAAGATGTGAAGCTCCAAATCTTTAAGTAATGTATACCTATGTCAGGGTGGGCTTCTTCGATCCGTTCAACGACTTCCTCCGCGATGCCAGCCACAAAATCTGTCTTACTTGGCATTTCTGACCAAATAAGTGGCTCACAGGTACGGGAAGAACTAACCTCAGCAGTCCTCTTAGGGGGAACCGTCTTCATGGGTATGTCCAACCGTACCGTCCTAGTCTCACTACCTTCATCTGAAAAGCATAAAAACACGAAAATAAAAGACCGTCGGAGCAATAACTGATTCAGCAAATAAAAACGAACTAAAAGCGAAAATGTACCATGATCCTTATCACCCTCTGGGGTATTGCCCAAATCCAAATCACCCTTAAGGAAGCTACTGAACACTTGGTTGATAGTGTCCTGGTCGTCTAACGATTCAGTTTCAGTATTCTTCTCTGTTAACTGTTCCGTTCCTCCGCCTTGGCTTTTCTTTGGACTTTCCTCCCCGTTGTTTTTCTCTGTATTCGTCTCCTCCTCCTCTGTGATAGTCTCCAAAACCTACTTCCTCACTTTTTCAAGTCAAAAAAACAGCAACAATACGTAAGCAATTGGAGTAAAAATTAATAAACAAATGAAGACGATAAAATAATAAGCGGGTGAGCCTCGCTTACCAGGCATCTTGAAGCGTATGCACTTCACACGTGGTTGGCTAACATCGGCGACCTCCTCCGTCAGACGGTCGGGCCTTTTCAACTTTGACTTGGCTCGGCCGATGGTTTCCTTGATAACCCGTTTTGCTCGCCTAGCGGTTAAAGGTACATCATCCGGCTCCAATCCCAGACTATCCCATGTGTGGATTGAACCGCCAGATGATCCCCCCGTGGTAACAGAAATGGATTCATCAATGCCTTCTGGGGCATCTTGGGATTTGGCTGTTGCAAACAAGTGTTTGACCCACGAGCGGGATAGTTAACCCCGATCCCGCAGAACAAACTTGTTGTCTACGTGAACCACAAGGAACTCAGCAAAATGGCGGAGATAACCGGTGAAGAAGGCAAAGGTGAAGTGAGATTGTGCTTCGATATTCGAGCGCAACCACACTATCTCCTTGTGCAGGCCCGCCAACAAAAACTGAGCCCAGTTATACTGCATGCCTGTTTCCAAAACAGTTTGCATGACACGAATAGCCTTAACCCCAAGCCACCTCACCTGGGAAAGCATTTTCGGGAATACCCGTGCCTAAAATAGGGGATATAATTCATTCACCTCTACAACTTTCGCTTTCCCCTGCATCGGGAATCCCTTGGTGCTTTTGGCCATGCCTAGCCAAGATTCTAGCTCACAAATCATCTGGAGCTCTTTATGAGATCTGTCCAACACTACGGGTAGGCCATCTGCTGGTACGCCAAATAAGTTGGAAAAGAACATAGGCGACAGATGAAACACCACCTTGACACCCTTAATCCGGGTGTTGTACTGTGAGACAGACTCATTAAAAGAGTCCATGATCCCAATCATCTCCCCGATTAAGACGTCAGGTCTAGGCATCATAAAAAGCTCCATGAGGCCAGCATCGTCCAGGCAATGAGTGAGGGATAGTGGAGCTTGCTTACGTAGCCACTTCTGCACCTTTGCCACCTCCCCGAACTTCATGGACAAAGTAGTCTCAGTTCGGCCTATTTTCACAGGATCCCCACCAGGAGGTGCATCGACAGTAAAACCAATTTAAAACGATCAGATCAACGTAACTTCAAACAGACAGACCCACTAACATATGCAGGAAAGGTTATCCTTTACCGTTAGTGGCAAATCTAGACGTGCTGCCAAGATCACGAGAGAAAACTGGCCCGTTGTCAGTCCAATCTTCATGAAGCCACCCATGAGCCTTGCACATCGCAAACGATCTGGAGAACTGCTTGTGAAAGTGGACCATCGAACCCTTCGTTTACCTCAGCACAGTCCCACGAAGGATGGGGCCCATCATAAATGCTTCCAAAGCAGTGCGAGCAAGGGCTAATCCTTCATCTTCAATGAGTGTCCCATCCAGGTGGGTCTTTGGCCTGTAAGCAAATATGGGTCATAACAAGAAATGAGCACTGAACAGCAAAAGGAAATAGTAAACTGAAACATGCCTACCTGGCCACTTGATACACCATACCGGGAGGGTTCTGGAATAATGTATGTGCATGGGCAACTATGAACAACGTATTGTTGAGATAATCCAACCCTCGCGGCAACAGTACCCACACGCACGTTAATGGGCGTGTGGCCCGGGGCCCGCGTGTAGTACCATCTTTATTAACAAAAGGCCCCTCGTCGATGTCTTGTATAAAAACCATGACACCCTCTGCAACCCCCGGCAACATCTCTTCAAGCACGCTCCATGCAGTCACCTCATCAAAGTTTGAACAAATGGCCACCTCGAAATTGTCCAATAGGAATGACAGAAATCCACACGCGTCTCCCCTGAACCAAACCTCGTTATCATCCACGGTCAAATCCGGGAGAACCTCCCCATCCTCAATGGGGCCAACCCATGTCAATACCCTGACAAGTTCAACGACAATGAGGAAGCGTTTACTGTCCCTGCAGCCAATTGCGATGTCACAATAAAACGAAAGTTTGCATCATAAATCGGCAAAATTCAAAAACCAACTAACTGTTTACGCTCAGCGTATACGCTACACACAGAGCGTATACGCCGACCAACACTTAGCATAAAAAATGCAATTTAAACTCAGCGTATACGCTATATACAGAGCGTATATGCCGAGCAACACTTAGCGTAAAAAACACAATTTAAACTCAGCGTATACGCCGACCAACACTTAGTGTAAAAAATGCAATTTAAACTCAGCGTATACGCTGTATACAGAGCGTATACCGCTGACCAACACTTAGCATAAAAAACGCAATTTAACTCAGCATCTACGCTTATGGCAATCGGCTTTACGCTGACGCCTGAACCCCTTCACGCCCAGTGTATACGCTGAGCAAACCCTTGGTGTATACGCCCAAGTTTGCTTTCAGCATAAACAGTCTACGCCAGAGATGTGAAAATAGAGTTTAGGCTGTAAAAGCAATCGTGCACGCCCAGTGTATACGCTGAGCAAACCCTCGGCGTATACGCTGTAAACAGAAGTTACGCTGATGATAAATCAATTATGCTGACAAACATTTCACCAATAAAGAGCGGTTTACGCTATAAAATGACGCTCGGCGTATACGCCGAAAACCCATACATCTAAAAACCCTCTACCGCCGGCGTATACGCCGAGACTGTCTACGCTACAAACAACAAAAGATAACGCAGAAACAACAAGAGGCAGGGATTAAGATCTACCTGTGGGATGTCACAGGCCACGATGGGATCTTTGGCCTGGGCAGGCCGTGCAGCATGACCTCCGTCTCTTCTGCAAAGGTCAGGTCGGGACCCTTCCTGCCCTGGCCCTCCACTTCCTTCCCCTTGGCCATCTCGGATTGTCTACGTTGTCGATGTAAGTTTACGCTAAGCAACTGTCTACACTGGCGCTTGTAGGTCCACTCTTTGGCATCTACGCTAGGGTTACTCCGCGTCTACGCTGGGGTTTAATCTTCGGCGTCTACGCTAGGGTCACTCCACGTCTACGCTGGGGTTTAATCTTCGGCGTCTACACTATGGTCTCTTGTCGGCGTCTACGCTGAGAGGCAGGTTTACGCTTACGCTTACGCTTTAGCAAGTTGCGCTCTATCGCTTACGCTGTCGCTTTCAAAGTAAGAAACAAATGGACCCTCCTTTCCTTTATATAGCGCCCCGATGACGCTAACGCTGACGCCGCCGCTGCTTACGCCACCGTTGCTCCGTTTTTGCCTTTCTTGCCTTTTTTGCTTATTTTTCGCCAAAATTTGCCCAAAAGTGATAAAAATTAACTAAAAATTAAGTAAAAACAGAGATTATTGCATCCTGGTTTCTCCATGGACCCCATTTTACATGTTTACGCTAGTTTAAACCACCATTATGGCCCGGTACGGCCATAAACTGCCATTTCCCCATCCGATGATGGCCCAGTATGGCCTTAAAATGCTACTCACGGCCCGGTATGGCCTTAAACTGCCATGCGTCCAGGTATGATGATAATCCACCATTATACACGTACACATAGTTTGAAATTACCAAAAGACACAGAACGATCCCCCTTTGCTCATGCAGCTCTCCATTTATTGGCAGGAGCAAGCTCAATGGACTGTTAGCATTTAATCGCACCGTTAACCGTGGATGGACCATATGGCAACATCACGCGGGACATTAACATAAATTTCATCAATGTAAGTTCACCAATGGACGACATGTTCATAGCCTCCACACAGCAAACCACAGATGATTACGAAGGTATGACAAAATTCCTTGACATAGAAGCCAAAAACATCACCGAAGATCTGTTAGTTGAAACCCCCATTACCATGCCTGATGGGGAGATCAAAGTATTAAAATTAAATGCCATACTGCAACCACAACTAGTGAAAGACATTGAGAATGTACTTAGGGAAAACATGAAAGCATTCGCTTGGTCCTACACAGACATGCTCGGGCTAGATCTTAGAATTATCCAACACAATATTATTCTTGACCCGAAACTGAGACCGGTAAAACAAAAAGCACGAAAAGTTAGACCCGAGGTGGCGTTGGCAGTTCGCAATGAGATCACCAAGCTTTACCAAGCTGGTTTCATTCGGGCCGTTGATTACGCCGAGTGGGTGTCAAACATGGTCATCGTCCCGAAGAAAAACGGAAGCATGCACTTATGCATCGACTTCCGAGATTTAAATGTAGCAACCATAAAAGATGACTTTCCCCTACCCAGCATCAATCAACTCATTGACTCGACTGCCGGACATTCCTTGCTATCTTTTATGGATGGTTTTTCGGGATACAACCAAATACGCATCAACGCGGAACATCAACTTCGAACAACCTTTATGACCCCATGGGGAACTTTTTGTTACACCATGATGCCCTTTGGTCTCAAGAACACAGGAGCCACATATTAAAGAGCCATGACATTTATCTTTAGTGATTATATGTTACGGTCACTCAACGATTATGTGGATGACATCGTGGTTAAGTAAAAAAAGAC
This sequence comes from Gnetum montanum, assembly GCA_015680685.1. Classification (NCBI taxonomy): domain Eukaryota; kingdom Viridiplantae; phylum Streptophyta; class Gnetopsida; order Gnetales; family Gnetaceae; genus Gnetum; species Gnetum montanum. Next base: position 14,690 of record MNCI01000957.1, read on the forward strand.
CAAACAACATGTACAAGACCTCAACTTAGTCTTAAAGCGTTGTTTAAAGTATGAACTAAGACTTAACCCAAAAAAATGTGTCTTTGGTGTCAAAACAGGTAAAATGCTTAGATTCATAGCCTTAGAAGCAGGGATCCGAGTAGACCCCGATAAGGTTAAGACCATCACCAATCTGAAACCACCCAGTAACCTTACCTAACTTCGAGGTCTACAAGGTAGACTACAATTCATCAGGCGCTTCGTAGAAAAATTGACAGACAAACGAAAACCTATGAACCACCTGTTACATAAAAATGTCCATTTTGAATGGACTCCGCAGTGTCAGGAAACGTTCGAAAACATCAAAACAGCACTTGCCCGACTGCCTACGGTTTACCCGCCCCAAAACAACAAACCGTTTTACATCTACCTTGCCACTTCAGAATCGTCCATCACGTCTATGCTTTGCCAAAAACAAGATGACGGAACCGAAGCCCCTGTATACTACTTGAGCCATGCCTTAGTTGCCCACGAAAAGAAGTACAACAACGTGGAGAAGTCATGTTTAGCTTTGGTCTTTTCTCTAAGAAAATGGCAACATTACCTCTTCCGTAATCAAGTCTACATAATCTATAAGGACAATGTACTGAGAGCTATAACAGGGAACATTTACGAAACGAGTCGAATAGCCCGGTGGAAAGCCATGATAGCCGAGTTTGACCTATACAACATAGCGTAATCATCAGTCAAGGGTCAAGCCATAGCAGATCAAATGGCCACGTCACCAACACGTGATCAAGCAACCATAGACCTAGAATTCCCATATGAGAACATAAACACCATAGACATAGTGCCCCAAGATTATGATGCCATTCTAAACTTTGATGGAGCATCCACCTCTCGAGGAGGAAGTGCGGCCGCTGTCATCACCTATCCCTCCGGGGAGATCCGACCCTTTGCCTATCATTTTAACTTTCACTGTACTAACAACATAGCAGAGTATGAGGGTCTCCTTAGAGGCCTCACGACAGCACTGGCTTCGGACATCACACGGCTTGTAGTCAGAGGGGATTCAAAATTGGTCGTAAACCAAGTTACAGATATTTACACGTGTAAAGCCCAACACTTACAACCATACTGTGACTTGGCAAAACACCTAATGAGGTGGTTCAAAAACATTGATGTGCAACACGTCTCTCGAAACGATAACACCATCGCAGACACGTTAGCCACATTAGCGCTAAATATATCGCCCAACATGTTCCATGCCCTACCAAGCTCCGTAATCAACTATACCGAACCGATAACCGATACCCCCGACACATTGCCAATTACATCTGTTAGTACAACACACGTGGTAGAATGGTATGATGACATAAAAGAGTACCTTCTACATGGCGAAACACCACGACATCTAACGTATGCACAGAAAGATGCGGTGCGTAAACGTTCTAGGCAATACACGCTCGTAGGGGACGCACTATGTTGTCGATCCTACGAAGGCATATTGCTAACATGCGTTATTAGCACTGATGCCCAAACAATAGTTGAACAGATATATAAGGGACTATGCGAAGGACACATAGCGCCAAAAGCCATGGCCATGAAAATAAGACGATTAGGCTATTATTGGCCGCATATGGAATATGACTGTCTCTCCAAGGTTAAAACTTGCGACACTTGCCAAAAGCATAGTAACCTAATCCATGTC
>MNCI01000957.1:18277-47344 GCA_015680685.1 Gnetum montanum
TCTGTACTTCCCCAGCAAAAAGCCGGTCCCTGGGGCCCACAGACAACCATGGCTATAGTTGGCGTCACACATTGCAACTTTGGAGGTCAAAAAGCTTCATTTACACTAAGTATGTGGCGCCAACGTATACGCCTGGCATCTATGCTCAAGTACATCCCTAGCGTAGATGCTCGAACCCACAACGTATACACCTGCCAGCGTAGACAGCCAACTCGCACGCCCGGTGTACGCACTTCACCTGTACGCTCGGCGGGTACGGCAAATGTTTACGCCCCGCACGGAATCTCCAAAGGCAGGATGAAGGCAACACCAAAGAGCAAGGATTGAAGCAAGTGGGCATCCTTCAGCGTATACGCCCAGCGTACATGCCCAGCATTCACTAGCGTATATGCCCAGCGTACATGCTCAGCATTCACCAGCGTATACGCCCAGCGTACACGCCTAGCACAGCATCTTCACCAAGTTCACACATGCCCAGCACACCCAACGTATACGTCCAACGTATACGCCGACCTGAACATTTTGTACATTTCTAAAGTGTATGCACCCGGTCAACGCGCCACATGTCGCCTAACCCGAGTCTAGCGTAACAACCTGTATATAAACCCCCATTTTCCACTTCACCCAGGTTGGTTAGCAAAATCCCGAAGCATACCAAAGAACATTTACGCTGTGCACAAGAGCTGAAACCCTCTTATGCTGGAGAGCCCTGTATGCCGTACACACAATCTCTACGCTCCACTTGCCTTGCGAACCAGCCGAGTCATTCCTGCATACGCCGAGGCTTTTCGTTCGCCTTGTGTTCCCTCACGACTACGTTAGACCGGTGCACTGTACTTTGACTCTGTAATACCATTGTTTACATTTGCTGCATAAGATTGTTTATAGTTTTACGTCAACTTGGCGCACGCATTCTGTTTATGCCCATTCATGCTCACGCTCTGTTCGCATCTGTTTTACGCCATTTACGCTTTGTTTACGCTCGCTACATCTTTTACGCATAACCCAGCGTATAGCACTTTGCATACGCGCGGGGAAATCCTTGTCTGATCTGCATGCAGACCACCCAAGGTACTCTTCCTTCGTGCATTCCAACTCGCCCTCAAGCGAAGGCAGGGTCTTCTGTTCTCGTCCTGCGATCCCACGGTATCTGTTTTCCTTCCAGCCGGAGACCGACGATTTCAGGCGGTACAAGGGGTTCCTCGTCTCCAATTTCACTAAGGACATGGGGGACCTTGCCCTTCAACAATGAGTGTTGGCTCTCCTGCCTTAAGCCTCTCATACATTGGGCATCTGTGGGGTAATAATCCGTCATGTCAAAATCTTCCGCAACATATTCAGTGTAATAATCTTGCATGCCAATTTGTACCAAGGCACGAAAAAGCATGCGAGAGATTGATCGATCTGAGGGTAACACGATGTTACCTTGCAAATCTCTCCATCACAGTTGTTCATCTTGATGGAGAATAAAAGTAAATTTGGGAATATACTCATTGGGATGAGTATATGTCATCTTGTACTATTTAGGATTTGGCTGGTTTAGGTTATGTGTATGTTGCTGACTGTCTTCCGTGTTATCCCTAGGTGAGTTAATATTATGAGAAGAAGCCATTTTAATGGTGTGCTATTCACCGTTATATATGTTCTTATTTAACTAATTAACCCAAAGGTTCGTTAAGGCTCACAACAATGTGAAAGATTTCCTAATGTTCTAATTGGCGTACAAACACTTAGTCCCCGGCAATGGCACCAATGATGAGTGGTGAGGTACCCCTACACTTAACCATACGAAACGAGCCTAGCACACGCGATCCGGTCGAACTCCGTAGACTAAATGCCTAAACACCGCAAGAAACACTTGGGGTTAATTAATCGTTGTCTTCCCAGACTTACTTGTTGTTGTCATAGTGTATGGTTAAGTAAGTCCGAGGTATATTATTTTTTTGGTCTTTTTTGGTTTATCTCCTATGCTAAGGGGTAAAGGGTTGAGAAACTAAAACTAACTCTAACTACAACACTATGACCTAGCGTCAGCATCCGTTCCCACTTTCCATACACACCCTGAACTGTGCAACTGTGGCTACCAAACACTAATCGTTATTGGGATTACCACACGTAACGCACGTGCTTGAAGCGGTCGTACTGAGGCACCTAACTAATTTAAGTGTGACAAGCAGCTAATTCCTTGACTATCCATACACATCCATAGATGCTTATAATCAAGTCGTACTTATCCCACGTTCTAGGAGGTAAGGGTGAGAGAATCTAATTGTGATGAGTAGCCGATTCCTTGGCTAGCCGTACACATTCGTCAATGCTCATAACCAAGTCGTACTCATACCACGTTACTAGGAAAGCAATAAATAACATTAAATAAACCTATCCATGCACTGCAAGGTTTTTTCCACAAAGCTCGTCTTTATTGTCGTACACAACTTACGTTCAGGTACAAAGCTGCTCGAATAAAGAACCGTTCACTTGGGGGACTTCTACTGTGGGCACATGGAAAATATTCTATCTCTAGGGTGATCAATCTGCCAGAGCTTCGCTACCTTACGCCTAGGATGAGAAATGAGGGGAGTGCTGCCTCTTATTTATAGATTTGGCGACGGACCGCGATATCGCGGCGGCCGCGATATTGCATACGCGATATCACAGCTTGTGCATATCGTGTCTCATCAATGTTTTATAAATTTAATTACCTACAACAAGAATGAAAGGTAGAGTAATTTAAGATCTAGTTTATCTACTACCTAACTAGCCCAACACAAGTACTCATTCCCACTTTCCGAACACATCCTAAACACGTATAGGGTTGCTAAGCTACCAAAATTTAAGCATTTCAGGGTTACCAAGTGCTGCATGTATGCTTGAGGTGGTCATGCTTGTGTTCATCAACAACTAAAAATTAATTGCTTAATTAAAGCACATTGAAATGAAATGCATGAAAATAAAGTGCATGAATATTAGATGCATCAAGGAAACATTTAATCTATTCTCAGTGCTACAAGGATGATCAAAAGGGTTCATTTTTATTCCCATCACACTACTATGCTCAAGTACATCAGTGTTCAAACAAAGATCCCTACACACTCAAACACCTATTGCGGGCACTCAGAAAATCTTCTAACTTTGCAGAAAACAAAATGCAAGAGCTTCACTATGCTATGACAAAAACTATGAAAAAATTCTTGAAAATCATGAGCCTGAGCACTATATTTATAGGTTGAAATATACCTTACAATATCAAATATTTGATATCACAACTTGGGCTTCCACATCATGTATTTGATGTCAAGGCTTTGATATCAAACCTAGTAAAATGATGACTCATCGTACCCCCATGACTGAATAAAAATTTATCATTGAGTAAAGAAGAGGAGGAACAAGTTTCATACAAAATATTGAGAAGTATAAAATTATTAACTAACATACAAACTAACTCAAATGGAATAATAGCCTTGGAGTGCCAAAGTGTATAGATTTATAATCTTTTACAAAATTGGATGTTCATGATAATAGAAGTGGACACCCTAGATAAAACTAACATCCAACTTCTCTTGACAGCTAAAGAGCGAGAGAGAAGATCCAACGATCATGAACGGTTCGCATTGTGTGGTATTGTTGCAGCATCCTTGGTGAAGATAGTCTTGCTTCCAATCCATGCTTTTCACTGTAATTACAACAAAATCATGAATTAATATGTAATGTGTAACACATAGCTAGTAAGTACCTTGTCTCATTAGTGGCTACACTTGGCTAGGTTGTGATTGTGATAGATTGTTTCCTTTAGGAGTGTTAGCTGGAAGACTAACAAATAGGATAAAATAGATAAGTGATCCATTAAATTTGAAAAAGTTCAAACAAGATGAAATGTTTGAAGAGGGTGTAAAAATTCATAACAATAACTATAAAAGGATTCACTAAAAAATGTTGTGAAGATGCACACAAATGGATGTTATTGATGAGATAAACAAAAATATTTGATTGTAAGAGTATCTAAGGATAAAGAACTTAACTAACCCAACCAAAAGATATGCAAGTGGGTCATCCCCAAAGCAAGCACAAGCCTTTTATTGCCGTGGAATAACTTCAAACCAAGGAGTTTGTGGGCTTTGTGGATGATTAATGGTTACGGAAGGTTAAGTACAAAACCCAAAAGAAACCACCTAAGAATTTTGACACTTCAAACTAGGACATTAAACAAGAACATGACACTAGCCATAAGGTGAAACATGAATAGCATAAATGAATGAGAGAGAGTGGAATGGAGTTCCTGATTAAAGTTACATGAAGTCCCTTGTGAATTTTATGGTTAAATGACTTGATAAGATCCATCCATAGTCCAGACCAAAACCAACCACGTTCAGTGACTTCGCATCACCATTCTAAGACTAGTCCACCACCCCCCTAGAACACAAGAGTGCTCCCACAGAAAAATCACCATTCCTTATTAGAGAAGAAAAGAGAAGTAGGAAGTGAGAAACGACCTTAGATGGGACCTTTAGGCATGGGTAACATATCTTTCTAGTCCCATAACTAGTGCTTATAGCCTGTTTTTTTTGTCTAAGGGATGTGCTTTGAATTTCATTGGTTTTTTTTTCTTTGAAATGGGAATCACACCATGCAAAGACTTATTCATTTATTGTGTCTAAGGGGTGTGCTTTGAATTCCCATCATTTTTTTGATGAGAACCACACCATGCACATACTTATTCAAATTCCTTTTATTGGTGGACATAGAATCGTAAGAAATCCATGAAAACACACATGCATCCAAGTAAGTAGAAAAGCACAAAGAATACCAAATCCCTTTGAAGTTGCACCCTATTCAAACCTTTGAATCCTTTTTAATTTTGGAAACTACCAAAGTCACAAATTTGTCATAGTTTTGTTAATTAAAAAGGGACTGCACATTTCTAGAACAAGGAAAACCATAGAATTTGTTGATGGATGGATGTCGTGAACTCACTGCCTGTTGCATGAAAAGAAACCATGTCCTTACTATCAGTAACAAAATTCAAAGCTAGAGTCCAGACACTAATAATCAAATAACAACATAGTACATATCACCATTAAGCAACAAATTACCATTGTGCCTAGCACTTATTAACAAACAGTTAGAAAATCACACCAAAATAAAAGAAAATATAAAAGAAAGTGTAAAATATTTAAGAAATAAAAAATTTACTAATGATGTTGAAAAAAAAATTAGAAAATATCAATAACATGAAAACAAGAAGATGTAAAATAAATAATGTGTAAAAAAAGTTTGCAAAACAAAAAATGTGTAAAACAAAAATAGTGAAAAATTGAGAAGTCACTTATGTAGTTAACATGAATGGCCATCTCCCCCACAACTAAGTTGAAAGGAGGAGATCTAAAATATGGAGTGTGGTTGTCCATCCAATGAGGCATTTGTTGTATTTGCTAGCTTATTCTAATGGAAAGGTTTGACTTGTTGTATGTTGACCAGCTATTTCTTGTCTGGGCCCTTACGTTTGTAGATCATCATGGCCCTCGAAGGAAAAGTTTCATAAATTATATAAGGTCCTTCCTACAACGTTTGAAAGTTAGTTTGATGAGGTACATATATGGGGTTCCAGTAGAGAACCTTATCTCCTAGTTGAAATTTGACTTTCCTGGTTTCAAGGTCATGGCATTTTTTATTGAATGCCTTGTGCAACTTATTAGATGATAGGGCCACCAATTGATTTTTGTCTAGCAAGTTGAGATTCATCAATCTTTCTTTTTATGCTAGACTTAAGTTAAGGTCGAGGTCCCAAGCTATTGACAGTGTACAAAGCTTAGATTGAATAGGGAGTGTTGGTAATTTTCTGTACACAAGCTCATAGGAAGAGTAGCTTATAGGAATTTTTCATGTTGATCAGTAAGCCCAAAGGGCATCATTATGTTTCATGCTCCAATCTTTCCGATATTTGCTAATAGTTCTTGTTAGAATCCTTGTGATTTCCCTATTGGTAACCTTAGCTTACCTATTGGCTTGGGGGTGATAGGGTGCTGTGAGTTTATGTTCAACCCCCAAGTGTCGCATGAGCTTCTAAAAGGTAGTACCTATAAAGTGAGTTCCATTATCAAAAATTAATGCACATGGCATACCAAACCTATTTACAACATTTTGTTGAACAAACTGAGCAGTAATAGAAGATGTATAGTCAATGATCACTGCTACTTCAACCCATTTCATACAATAGTTAACATTGACTATGATGTATGTTTTTCCATTTGACATGGGTGTGATGGAATCCATGAAGTTAATGACCTAGATGTCAAAGGATTCCAGTGGTTAAATCCATTGTTGAGGTCTCTCCATTCAAGCAATCATTGCACCATCTCATTGGCATCATTCAAAAGAGCAAACATATTAGTGAGCATCCTTGAAGATTGTTGGCCAGTAGTACCTTGCCATCAAGATCTTAATGGTTGTGCATCTCCTAGCATAGTGGCCTTCACAAGGACCTTCATGAGAATCTTGGAGAACACATACTTGATCAACATTAGGGACACACCAATGAACTAGGCCATCAACACACACCTTGTAGAGGTGTCCATTGATCTCCATGAAGCATTTTACCTAGTGAAGACATTGTTGTTTCTTCCAGTGATCCAACCCTTGTGACATCTCTTAGGTGAGAAGATAGGTGAGAATGCCATCATACCATTTAGGCTCATTGGACAATTATTCAGTTATAGCCCCAGCAAAGAGGAGTTTGTTAGGAAACATATTAGATAGTGAACTTTCTTGCTCTTTATTGTCCCATCATAATCAAGATAAGTGATCAGTGACCACATTCTCAGTGCCCTTTTGATCTACTAGTGTGACATGGAATTCTTGTTCGATCACCAACCACCATATTACACGAGGGCTCACTGTTGGCTTCTTCATTAGGAAGCGGATGGCATTATGGTCTATGTGCATGAACACTTTGTATCTAAGCACATAATGCCTTAATGTTTCTAGAGTAAACACCACTACCATCAATTCTTTTTCTATGGTGATGTAGTTCTATTGTGCATCCACAATGCTTCAACTACTGCAGTGGATGTAGTATGGACATTTCTTGTCATCCATCTATGTAAGCATAGCTTCCAAGCTATAATTTGATGCATCCATCATAACATGAAATGGTCTAGACCAATTAGATGCTTGTAGGATTGGAGTTTCTACAAGTTTTCCTTTCAATGGTTGGAATGCTTGTTCACATTCTACAATCTAGACAAATGGAGCATCTTTCTTTGTCAACTCAACTAATAGTTTGCAATCTTAGAAAAATTCTCTATGAATCATTGGTAATAGCTAGTATCTTTAAGGAATGAGTGAACATCTTTGAAAGTTTCTAGTTGGTAAGTTATTCCTTGAATAACCCTTATTTTTTTGGGGTCAACCTCAATTCTTGCTTGTGATATTCTATGCCCTAATAGAATGCCATCCTAGACCATTAGATGACTTTTTTGTGAATTGAGGCTAAGGTTTGTCTCAATGCATCATTTTAGTACTTACTGAAGATGGTTTAGGGCTTGCTCAAATGTAGCTCCATAAGTGGAGAAGTCATCCATGAAGACCTCCATACCATTACCAATTTGCTATTTAAAAATGCTCTAAACTAGGCATTGAAATGTAGTAGGGGCATTCCACAGACCAAAAGGCATCTTGTGATATGCAAAAGTCCCCCAAGAACTCATGAATGTTGTCTTGTCCTCGTCCTTTAGCATGATCTTGAATTGATTGTAACCATTATAACCATCAAGGAAACTATAGTAGTAATGCCTAGATATTGTGTCTAACACCTAATCAACAAATGACAATGGAAAATGGATGCAGACCTGCCACTTGCCATCTTTCTTTGGCACAATCATGAGTGAACTAACCCACTCACTATTTGCAATGGGATAAATGAACCCTACCTTAAGGAGTTATTCAATTTTCTTTTTAATGATCTACTTCAGTTTGGGGTTCAATAATCTCTATGGCTGTCTCTTTGGCTTCATGGTTCGATCAGTGTAGATGCGATACTGGCATATCCTAGGATCAATCCTTGTTGGCACTTCCCCATTCCCAAATGATGTGATTGCCTAATGAAGATGGTGTCTCTTCATAACAAGTGTTATTGTCATCTTAACAAGACCTGAAAGCGTAATTGTGATTCAAACCCAAAAGGACATGTTGTAATAACCAACGTGTCTCTTGAGGTAACCTTTGGGGGTTTAACCTAAGGCATTTATACCCAGGGTTAGAGGTCATGTTGGCATGGAGTTGCAAAGCTTGGAGAGGTGAGTAATGGAAGTCAGGTGAAGCAAGACATGAAGTGGACTGGCCATCCCTTCTAGTCGGGTTATAGGCCTAACCATGGTGGCAGTGCTAGATTGCCTCTAAGGGATAGATGCCAAAGGAAAAAAACCCCAAGGAACACTCTCGGAGCATGATCCAAATACACTTTTCTATATCAATAAAGCATTCTTTTATTTTCTTTTCTACATTTTTCCTATTATTTCCTTTATACATAATGTTGAATATCACTTATATTTTGCATTTGGTATGCTTTCTTCATATGCATAATGTTTAATATATCGTATATTTGACATTTGCCATGACATCCGAGGATGGGATGTCACAATTGGTATCAAAGCAAACCATGAACCAAGGACCATTCAAAACCATGGACCGACTTCAACATGAATGTGATGATAAACCTTGAAGCCACAACATATGGAAAGCCATTGATCATCACTAGATGTACCATATATTTTTTATGCAAGTCAAAAGAAACCTTTCCATTGACTTCACACACAATGGATCAAGAATCTAGATCATAGCAACCAACAAAAGTTTTTTTCATGGATATCATTAACAGATGAAGATTTGTTCACACCTCATCAAGCTTCATGAATTATAAGAGATGTTGGTAAGACAATGATACATCGGTCCAAATAACTCTTACGCATCTTAATATTATAATTATTAATTGATTAGGGTCATTGTTAAATTTCTTTCCAAAAAATTAGTAACCATGACCTGAATTGTTGTTTGTTGAAGTTTACTATCCAAGTAATCTAGAAAATTCCAAGTTACCATCTGTCAGCCTAAAAATGTCAATATAACAAAATAGGCTAGTTTGGTTCTTTTAAATCTTGAAAACTCAACTTCATTTTTGAACCCTAAAACTATGTTCAACATGTAGTACTCATCGAGATGATTCCAACGGTAAAAATTTCATCTCAATCGAACTTATGGTTTGGAAGATATTGACATTTAAAGTTTTTTATTATGCATGCATTAAAATAATATTAAATTATTATTTCAAAAAAATTCAAAATTTTAGGGTCTAGAATCAACCTAAAATTGTTGTTTACCCATACTGAACGTCAATCGTCAAGGTAGGATGGATTAAAATAATAATATAAAGTTTTAAAAAAAACTTTTTAAGCAAGAGGTTGCGGGTTCAAAGCCAACCCCATACTTTAACAATATACATATATAGAGAGAGAAATAAGTAAATAAATTTGTAACTAGGTTTATTCCATGCAAAAAGATACATGATTCACAAAAGGTCATAGAAATCTACATTAGGGAGGTGGTGAAATTGCAAGAAACATCATTGTTAGTAAGTGAGAGAAACTGATGGTTAGATGCAGGTGCTAAACCAAACACTAGGCAATTTGTTAGGCTACCTTGTGAAGGAAAAAAAAAAAGCAAGCAAATGATGAAGAGTTTAACCATTAATCATACTATCAAAAGAGCAATACTTTTAACTACAACTAGCACAAATGAGACCTTGTCAGTAGGAAAGAGGGTTATTTTCAACCATGAATCCTATTAATGATCAAGCATTTCTTTTAACAATTACACATGTTAAGAGGAAAAGAGGTTTTTTATACAACTTTTAACTTGAAGAACTCTTACAACCTTATCGGTTCAATTGCAAATGAGTTAACATGTAACTTAAAATATAGCAAATTACTATAAAGAGACTGTTTTATTATCTGATAAGGAAAAATATGTAGTAAAATTTTCACGACAGAATCATGCAATTGAATTTGAGAAAACAAAGTAATAATAATAGAGCCGTGAACCCAACTCAAAATTCTGTACAAGGAATGGTGAAACTGATAAAAAAACCCAATGGAGAAAGTATTATGGACATAAATAAAATTTTAGTTTCGATTAAAAAAAACATAACGCTAGTCTCAAGTTCTGCAATTATCTCTTTGGAACCAAAATGCCTGCTTACAAAAATTTCAGCTTGATACAAAAATTTACGAGTGCCCCTCTAAAAGACATTTTCCACGTACAAATCGATGGTAAGATCTTGTTCGATTCGTAAATAGCGATGTAACAACTTGCTTGGTTCATAAATAGAGCATCAAGCTAATTGCCTACAAGCCAATTCCCAATATTGTCTGAAACGAACAGAAAAAAACAAAAAAAAAATGTTGAGATAAATTACATTGTGATCCATCAATATCTGAACAGAACTGTGGCCTCCGCATTTATTAGAACCAAACGATGGAATAAATTCTTTCCACCTCACAATCATGAGACAAGACACCTAAGAATGGTGCTGTCCAAAACAACCCAGCCATGAAAAGCCCTATATCAGCGACCTTGTCCCAGCCAATATATATATATATATATATATTGCCAAGCAAAAATATCACCTCAGCCATGAAAAACCGCTTTTGGCAGCGATAACTCCACGTCACTGTTGACTGATAGTTTTTCAAATTCATCGTAGGGCCCAAACATCTACCGCTGTGCCAAGCTGTTTTGGGTCAACACGTGGACTCGCATGTGACCAAGGCGGTTTTGGGTCAACACGTGGACTCGCATGTGACCAAGGCCCAGAGCACACTGTCTCACTTAGACCATGCTTACGAAATTTGCCTGGCTGTCGAGTACTGGTGGGCCGTGAGGGCGTTTGAAACAAAACTGATAATAATAATAATAATAATAATTTTCAAAAACAATTTAGAGGGCCTATGGCCAGGCCGCAGCGAAGCCTGTGACCAGCCGCAGTTGCTAAATCTGGCCCTTGGGGTTAGCCCTTAAGGGCAAACAAAAGAGGTAAAAAAACAAACAAAAGAAAACCGCATCTCATGTGCTTTTGCTACCACCCTATAATTCACTATAATTCACTGATATTATAAATTCAACATTTTAGGTTTTAAGATTTAGTACATAACCTTTACAAATAATCTTAAGATTATTATGGTATGTTATTAGTTACATTGCCGAAGTTAGTGTTATCAAGAGAGGTAGAAAGGTCATCAAACATAATATAGTTAAATATTACTAAAAATCTAGTAATGCAATTATATATTACTAAAATTATATGATGTCGTTAACTATTACTAAAATTAAATAATATAAAAATAGATAATATAGTTATTCAATTGATGTAGTTGATTATTAGTTGATGTATTAGTTAATGAACAGTTGATGTATTAGTTGGAGAATTAGTTTAAGAAATAGAACAATCTTCAACCATCAAGAAAAGGGTATATTAATCCATCCTGTAATCAAAACATAGGGCAAAATAACATGGAGACAAAATCTTGTTTCAACAAAGAGTATGATACTCATGAAGAAAAATGATCTAGACAAGAACCCAAGAATAGGAATGAGAGTTGCAACCTACAACATGCTTGCAAGATCTCTAGTGAGTGAAAAACAATATTCGCTATGTGCATCATGGGCCTTGGATTGGCATGAATATCAATACCCATGTATCTTAGCAGAATTAAAAGATTTGGATGCTGATGTCTTATACTTACAAGAAGTCTTACCATGGGAATTTTTATATCAATTTCAACCAAATTTGGAAAAGATGGTAGACAAAGGTATTTATAAGCAAAAACGTTCTTGTGGAAGTTCTTCTTTTAAGCCACACATATTAGCATATTGTAGAAATTACAACATGGATGGTTGTGCAATCTTTTATAAAGAAGCCAAGTTTGAATTGGTACAAAGATTTGAATAGAGTTTAGAAAATATGATTTTTGAAATTCCAGAACTTCAAGAGATGGGAAGGAAAAGAACAGTCAAGATTTTGGAAAAATCACATAGCCCTGGCAGTGATTCTAAAAGTTCATCTATCAAGAAGATGTGTATGCATGGTTAACACACATTTAATTGCCAAACCAACATGTTCAAATGTTAGACTTTGTCAAGGAGCATACTTGATTAAGCAAATAAAAAAAAGTTTGAAGAAGTTATTCCTAAGTTGTACCAATCCAATTTCATTTATTCTTTGTGGAAACTTCAATGCCAAAGTTGGAAGTAGTGTTTATCAATTTCTAAAATATGGATCTGTAAAGGAATCTTTGGAAGATGAACTTGATTTGAAAATGTTGCTTCCATCAATTCAACATGCAACTCCATTAGCCACTGCATATTTTGCTTACTTTGAATCTTCAATAGATAAATTGGATTCTAGAATTTAGGAACAAATGATGTTGATGAATAGCACTCATCAAGAACCATAGTTTACAAATTATTCTACAATGATTAATGAAGATGGATCAACAACATTCTTCATTGAGACTTTGGATTATATTTGGTATGATACTTGATTCTTTAAAGTTACCAAGTTACTAGAGTTGATTTCTAAAGAAGAAGTTGAGAAGAATCAAGATCAAGCCTTGCCATCATGAACAAGACCATCTGATCATATACCACTTATGGTAGAATTACAATTACTTCCATTAGTTCATAAGGTTAATCAAGATCAAGAAGTATCTCACTCTTACTTTTATTTGATAATTTTATTATTTTATTCATTGTTTAATTTATATTTCAATTAGATTAATAAAATATCTAAGGAAACACAAGTTGGAAAAAAAGAATTTGCCTTGCCTTCACTTGGATAACTAGATACGAGTTGCAAATTATGTGACCTTGGTTAGAACTAGTGATTGGTAGTCAGTAGATCTTTAATTCACTTCTTATCATTATCTTGGAAAACAAAGTAAGTATCAAGAAAGTAATATTTAATTTTCCATGTAATCTTTCTCACATATAATTTTTTTGTAGAATAAGCAAGAAATAACTTCAAGTTCAAAGGAGAAGTCAAATTATTGGAGCACAAGATCATGAAAGAAAGCATTGGAGCTAGAAGAAGATAGAGAACGTGGATTCGTTCGAGGACAAACGAAACTTAAGGGGGGTAGATTATCGCATCCCCATTCCCAAATGATGCGATTGCCTAATGAAGATGATGTCTCTTCATAACAAGTATTATTGTCATCTTAACAAGACCTAAAAGGGTAGTTGTGATTAAGACCTGAAAGGACATGTTGTAATAACGAATGTGTCTCTTAAGGTAACCTTTGGGGGTTTGACCTAAGGCATTTATACTTGGGGTTAGAGGCTGTGCCGACATGGAGTTGAGGAGCCTGAAGAGGCAAGTAATGGAAGCTAGGTGAAGCGGGACAAGAAGTGGATTGGCCATCCCTTCTGGTCGAGTTATTGACCTAACCATGGTGGTAGTGCTAGATTGCCTCTAAGAGATAGATGCCAAAGGAAGAAAACCCCAAGGAACACTCTCAGAGCATGATCCAGATACACTTTTCCATATCAATAAAGAATTTCTTTTATTTTCTTTTCTCCATTTTTCCTATTATTTTCTTTATACATAATGCTAAATATCACTTATATTTTGCATTTGGCATGTTTTCTTCATATGCATAATGTTTAATATATCGTGTATTTGACATTTTCCATGACATCCGGGGACAGGATGTCACACCTATGAGTTCAAGATATGACCAAGAAAAAGTTGCTGACCATTTTTCAATCACATTCAAAAACATCTTTTTTTGTTCTGGAGCAAGATTTGCATTAATTATGATTGGCTTTCCATTTTTTAAGAACACATATTCCATGTCAGCTAATAGAGGTTTTAGCTCAAGGGGCTCTTACTTGAAATTTTTAGGAATTTCCAACTCTTCCTAATAGGTATCATCATTTGCATCATCAAAGAGTTGATGATGAACTTACTATACTTCATCCATTCTTGCAACATATGCACATATCAAGCTCTCAGTTGGTTCCATGCAAAGTGTGCTACTCTCAGAATCAACGGTCAGCCATCGAGTGCCCTCTTGTTTTGTGGCTATTGCATACAAACACCTTTGAATTTTTGTTTTCAGTGCACACTACTTGCATGTAGAGATAGATGTCCATTTCACTACCTAGAGTTTCTACACATAATTACACCCTATATCATTGTATGTGGTGCATGAAGCTCGCTTCTTCTCAATCTTTCCGAATGCATTTTCTTTGGATATTTTTAGGGAAAGATCTCTGATGCTCATCCTTGCATCAACAGTGCTTAGCCATGCCCTTCCCATGATGATTGGGAATTCCCCTTTACAATTTTTCACTTTGATCATTAAGAAATTAGCAGGATAAGATCAACCATAGATAGTGGTCACAATGTCTTCTACCAGTCCTAATAAAACAATGATGGATTGGTCTACCAATTCTAATCTAATATTACTCTTCTTTAAAGGAGGCAGCTTCCATGTAGTATACATCTCATGAGAGTTCAAGCTGACATCGAAACCAGAATCGAGAAGAGCTTTGCACGGTTCATTCCTAGAAATTTGCAAATAAATGAGAGGACTTTCAAGATTAGCTAATTTCCTGGGAAGGTTTCTAGTACAGACCTAATTAGATACAATGTGAGTAAGCATCACAATGTGGATCCTCGGCAATGTTTGGTTTGAAGGGGACTTGAAAGAGTTTGATATAGAGGAAGACAAAGAAATAAGGTTATCAACCATAGGTGTATTTGAGGGCTTAGGTGGGCTACATGGTTAAAAGAAAGGTCTTTTCTTTGATAGAGTATCTAAACTACTAGATTGATGAACTAGTTGTAGATTAATAGCCTTGGTAGCCTTACATTGTTGTGGTTGAGATGAAAGTTCACTGTGCATAGGTGGGGTAGGTGGTAGCTGTGTGGCTAGAGAAGGAAGATGTGTAGGAATAAGAGGAGGATAAGGGTAGGAGGTGGTATCCCTTCTTGCATGTGGAGAATGAGTTCGATAATAATCAGAAGGATGGTAGTGAGATTGGAAAGTAGAAATGTGATTGGAGGAGCCATGTGAAGACAAGGGTTGCTAAACATAATACCCATATGGATCAGGTTGTCGGTAAGAGTATTTCTACCTTAGTAGTGCTAGTGCCCATGACTATGGTTGTTGCCACTATTGATATTACTCATATGGTTACGATAGAGATCCACTTGGATAATATTCTTACTGCTGATGGAACTACCTAGAATTTCCTTGAGAATAAGGTCATCTTCTAGATGTTTGCCTTTGTGTTAGTTGTGGATTCAAAGCACACACCATAGACTCTTGTAAGTGTGACAATATGAAACAACATCCCTTAAGATGTTCATATTGGCATATGTCACACCCACCATCATCATTTGATTTGCTTCCTGTAACTTCTTCTTTTATAGCAATCTTGTGCTTACCTCTTTGATAAGCACATTTAACTTCTTTGCACCTCTTGTGCTCACAATCACTACTTCGTTCTTTGAACTCTTTAGCAATTTTTAGGATAGCTTAAAATCTGCTATCCATGGAGTCCCATAACTGATCAACCTTGGCCATAATTTTGGATTGAAATTTTTGAAATGGCAAGGCTTTCCTATTCATCACCTCATCAAGTATTAATTCTTCCTCACTCAAAAAATCAAACCTCCCTCTTTCAGATGGAAGGATCATATCTATATATTCTTCTGCACCTTTTCATTTTTCCAATTCACCTTTCTCTTTAGTTACCTACTCAATCAATATTTGGATTTAATAGGTGGTTAACTTTAATAATCGTCCTTAGGCATAGATGCCAAAGGTTTTTCTCATTTCAGATCAAAGCCCATCTACAATGTGGTGAAGTTGATCCAGTTGAGAATAACCATGGCTAGGACATTTGTGCATTAAAAAATAGTATCGACCAATGGCAGCATCCAAGGGTTCATGTGTTCCTTATTTCTATCCTTGTATTTGCCTTCTCACCTTGGATACTCTAGAGTATCTTTGATATTTTTCATTGAACAATTCAAGCATCGTACTCCATCATTTGATAGATTCTGGTTCTAAGGACTAGCACCAGTTTTTAGCTTCTTTAATGAGTGTCCTTGGGAACAACTTAAGTTTTTGCCACTCATTCTCTATATTTTGCAAGGCACATGCATCTTGAAAAGCTTAGAGATGATTCTATGGATCTGATTTATATCCCCCTTCGAATCGAGGGATATTATTCATATCTAGCTTTTTGATCTGACTATCCTTCACATGCCTTATTGGAATTTGTACTACCTTTAAGTTTAACATACTTTGGGTAGCAAGTAAAGGCTCGTCGAGGCCTTGATTTTTGTGCCTATGATTCCCTCTACTACCCCTTTGTTCATGGTGTTGTGTCTCTCTTGAATACTTGTGCCCTTGGTCTTACATTGCCGAATGGTCCCTTTGATCATCTCAATCCCATCAATCACCTCCATCACAGTTGTGCCCCCTATGGTTGTGATTAGAGCCAGAAGAAGAAGAGGATGATGATGAAGATGAAGAGGAAGAAGGACTAGCACCATCATGGTGCCTATTACCACCTCTTTGGTGATTGCAATCATGATCACAATCTTGTTTCTTGTCTACATCCCTACCTTAACTTGCCTCTTTGGATCCCTCTTTGTCATTAGATCTATTCTTACCAGAACCAGGATTGTGAATTGTGGACTATAAGTTTTGGTTTTGACCTCCTTCACCGAAGCCAAAGAGAGGAATTTCACTAAATGAAAAACCCTTAGAGAAGGGTTTTGCATCATCTTTTTGGTATAAAAAGAATGGGGAATCATTAAATCCTTTTCCCTTCATAGATTTAGAACATTTTTCTAACTGGTGATCCCTGAGACATTGTGCCTCAATCGGATGATAACCCTTAGCATCACTATCCTGCACCATGTACTTAGCATGAAGTCCTTGGAGACCCCAACGTATAAGCATTTGTTAGAGCATTGCAGGAATAGATTAATCAAGCAACAACACAATTTTTCCCTCCATGTCATGCCACCACAACTGTTCATTCTAATGTAGAATGAAAGTGAAATTTGGTACATACTCATTAGGATGAGCATATACCACTCAATATTGTTGAGGCACTGATTAATGTACTACATCAGACTTGGGTAGAGAATCACTCCTATGAGAAGAAGACATTTTATGTCAGGAAATAAAAATCACAATGTGCTTCTAAATATTGTTGTTGTAATCTTAAAATGTGATGTGACTCTAAGCTTAGTTCTAACAATTTGAATAATTTTTCACTAAATCCTAGATAGTGCATGAAATAACCAAAAGGTCCCCAACAACGATATCAATTATGACATCCCATCCTCGAATGCGATGGCAAACGTCAAATATACAATATATTAGATATTATGCATACAAAGAAAATATACCAATGCGAAACATAAGTGATATTTAGCATTATGTATAAAGGAAATAATAGGAAAAATGCAGAAAAAGAAAGAAAAGAATACTTTATTGATATAGAAAAATGTATCTGGATCATGCTCTAAGAGAGTGTTCCTTGGGATTTTTTTCCTTTAGCATCTATCCCTTAGAGGCAATCCAGCACTGCCACCACGGTTAGGCCTATAACCCAGCTAGAAGGAATGGCTAGTCCACTTCCTATCCTGCTTTACCTACCTCTCATTACTTGCCTCTCTAAGCTCGGTAACTCCATGCTGGCATGACCTCTAACCTCGAGTATAAATGTCTTAGGTCAAACCCCCAAAGGTTACCTCAAGAGACATTCATTATTACAACATGTGCTTTTAGGTTTTAATCACAACTACCCTTTTAGGTCTTGTTATGATAACAATAACATTTTTTATGAAGAGACATCATCTTCATTAGGTAACTGCATCATTTAGGAAGGGGGATGTGTCAATCTACCCCCCTTAGGTTTTGTTCTATCTTGAATGAATCCACGTTCTCTATCTTTTTCCAGTTCCAATGATTTCTTTCATGATCTTGTGCTTCAATAATTTGATTTCTGCTTTGAACTTGAAGTTATTTCTTGCTTATTCTACCAACAAAATATTTGTGAGAAAAATATATGAAAAATTAAATATTACTTCCTTGATACTTACTTCATTTTCCAAGATAATGATAAGAAGTGAATTAAAGATCTACCAACTACCAATCCCTAGTTCTAACTAGGGTTACATAATGTGCAACTTGTATCTAGTTATCCAAGTGAAGACAGGGAAAATTCTTTATTCCCAACTTGCATGTCCTTATATATTTTATTAATTTAATTGAAATATAAATTAAACAATGAAGAAAATAATAAGATCATCAAATAAAAATAAGAGTGAGATACTTCTTGATCTTGATCAACCTTATGAATTGATGGGAGTAACTGTAATTTTACCATAAGTGGTATATGATCAGATGGTCTTGTTCATCATGGAAAAGCTTGATCTTGATTCTTCTCAACTTCTTCTTTAGAAATCAACTCTAGTAACTTGGTAACTTGAAAGAATAGAGTATCATACCAAATATCATCCAAAGTCTTAGAGAAGAATGTTGTTGACCCATATTCATTAATAATTGTAGAATAATTTGTAAACTGTGGTTCTTGATGAGTGTTATCCATCAACAGCATCTATTTCTAAATTCTAGAGTCTAATTTATCTACTAAAGATTCAAAGTAAGCAGAATATGCATTGGCTAATGGAATTGCATGTTGAATCAATGGAAACATCTTTTTCAAATTAGGTTCATCTTCCAAAGACTCCTTTATAGATCCATATTTTAGAAATTGATAAACACTTCTTCTGACTTTGGCATTGAAGTCTCCACAAAGAATAAATGGAACTAGATCAGTACAACTTAGTAATAACTTCTCCTTCAAACTTTCTTCTATTTTCTTAATCAAGTATGATCCTTGACAAAGTATAACATCTGAACATGTTGGTTTGGCATTTAAATGTGTGTTAACCACGTATACACATCTTCCTAATAGATGAACTTTCAGAATCATTGCCAAGGCTTTGTGATTTTTCCAAAATCTTAACTGTTCTTTCTTTCCCATCTCTTGAAGTTTTGGAATTTCAAAAATCATATTTTCTAAACTCCATTCAAATCTTTGTACCAATTTAAACTTGGCTTCTTTATAAAAGATTTCATAACCATCCATGTAATTTTTACAATATGCTAATTTGTACGGCTTAAAAGAAGAACTTCCACAAGAACCTTTTTGCTTATACATAACCTTGTATCCCATCTTTTCCAAATATGGTTGAAATTGATATAAAAATTCCCATGATAAGATTTCTTGTAAGCATAAGACATCAACATCCAAATCTTTTAATTCTGCTAAGATATGTGGGTATCGATATTCATGCCAATCCGAGGCCCATGATGGACATAATAGATATTGTTTTTTATGCACTAGAGATCTTGCAAGCATGTTGTATGTTGCAACTTTCATTCCTATTCTTGGAGTCTTGTCTAGATCATTTCTCTTCATGAGTATCATACTCCTTATTGAAATAAGATTTTGTGTCTCTATGTTATTTTGCCATATCTTTTTGATTACAGGATGGATTAATATACCCTTTTCTTGACAATTGAAGATTGTTCTATTTCTTAAACTAATTCTCCAACTAATACATCAACTAATAATTAACCACATCAACTGAATAACTATACTATCTATTTTTATATTTTCTAATTTTAGTAATAGTTAATGACATCATATAATTTTAGTAATATGTAACTATATTATCTAATTTTAGTAATATATAATTAACTATATTATTTTTTATGACTTTTCTACCCTCCCTTGAGAATACTGACTCGAGTAGTGTAACTAATAATATGCCATAGTAATCTTAAGACTATTTGGAAGGGTTATGTACCAAATATTAAAACTTAAATGGTTAAATTTATAATATTATTGAATGATAGGATCCCTAAGTGATAAATCTAACCTCAACATTAAGTTCAAAAGGGTGAAAAATGTTAAAAATGACTATTCATATGTTGAAAATAGACATGGTATGCTTGAGTGATGCCAAAATTAAACTTTTGAGGATTTTGAGGCATTATATCGGGCAAGGAGTAAAAACTAATTTTTTGGGGTTTCATGGGATGGATTTGACTTCACCATTAGGTTCAAAAGGTTGAAATCTATAAGAAATGACTCTTTGTTCATCGAAAAAGGTTTCCAAAATCAGAAGTTATGGCTTTGGGAGTTTAAGACCTTTGGCACGAAAAACAAGACTTCCTGAGGGATCACCCATCTTAATTCTATTTCAAAGCAAACATATTTAATTGTGGAATTTTTATCTTTGTTGCTACCACCACGCAAAATTCAAATTTTAAAAATTATTTTTTGCAAATTCTTAATTTAAACTAACAATTTAATGATGAAAATTTGAACTTTCATTAATTGACGAAAATTTCAAATATTTTCGTCAATTGCCGAACAACTAAAATCTTTTCATCATATAACGAAAAATTTGCGTTTTGTTGTGAATGGTACCAATGGCCCGTGCCATTTTAGGGTTTGTGCCATAGAGTTGAAGGTGGTGATGAAAGGCATGGAAGGCAATGATGGGTAGCACGGGTGGCAGTGATAGGCAGCATGAGAGAGACAGTGATGGGTGGAATGGATAGCAGTGATGGATGAAGTGGAAGGCGGTGAGAGTTTGGTGGCAACATTATAACCAGGTGAGGCACACAACAATGGCGTGTGTATAGTTGAGGGCCTGTGCAAGGACAAACGTGGCCCACAAGTGGGTCTGTGTGGCCTGTGCAGGGCAGCACGGCCTTCGTCAAGGGCTGTGCACCCGGCGCGCTAGGGCTGGCAAAGAAGAATCAGTTGTTTGTTTATCTGCTTCTGCAGCTTGTTTCCAGCGCTAGCAATGAGGGGCGTCCAAGGTGCAGTAGGAGTGACGTAATAGCAGAACGGTAGGCGGTGGTGAGGGGTGCAGGGAAGTAAGGGTTTTGGATTTGGCAGCATGTTTTGGCGTGGCGACTAAGAACGACGGCAGTGCGGT
This sequence comes from Gnetum montanum, assembly GCA_015680685.1. Taxonomy (NCBI): domain Eukaryota; kingdom Viridiplantae; phylum Streptophyta; class Gnetopsida; order Gnetales; family Gnetaceae; genus Gnetum; species Gnetum montanum. Next base: position 39,378 of record MNCI01000957.1, read on the forward strand.
AGGAGCAGCAGCATGGTGGCAGCAATGTGTGGCGGGCGACGTGGCCATTACCGGCAGGCAGGCCATGGTCACTGCTGCTGACAGACCGAGTCGGCATGGAGCAACCGCAGGCCCTGCTGTGGCTGGTCGCAGGCCTGGTTGCAGTTGGCAACAAGCTTATCCGCAACAAATTTTTTTTATTATTTTTTTAATTTTATTTAAATTATATATATTCTAATTTTTTTTATAATAAAAAGATATTTAAGACTGTAGAGGGGCTGGGTTTGAACCCACGACCTCCCAATCATTTTTTTTAAATAATAATATTTTTTTATATTTATATTTATATTTTATTTAATTAAAGTTTTTTGGGGCACGTGATTGAACCAGTGACATGATAAGAGGCTTTCTTTCTTTCTTTCTTTTTTTCTACTTTTTATCGTTATTTTATTTCACCTTGCCTCTACAGTTGACATGGTGGTTGTTCAGCCAATGTCAGGGAAGGGGTTTGGTATGGGTAAACAATAATTTCAGGTTGATTCTTGACCCTAAAATTTTGACATTTTTGTTTTTTGTTCAAATAATAAATTAATAAACTAATAAACTAATATTATTTTAATGCATGCATGAGAAAAAACTTTAAACGTCAATTGAGATGAAATTTGTACCGTTGGAATTGTCTCAACGATTACTAGAACATAGTTTTAGGGTTCAAAAATAAAGTTAATTTTTCAAGATTTAAAAGAACCAAACTAACCTATTTTGTTGGACTGACATTTCTAGGCTGACATATGGTAACTTGGAATATTCTAGATTATTTGGATAGTAGATTTCAATAAAATAAAATCAATTCAAGTCATTATTACTAACTTTCTTGAAGGAAATTTAATAATGAGCCTAATTGATTAATAATTATAATATTAAGATGGGTAAAAGTTACCTGGACCGATGTATCATTATCTTACCTAGATCTCTTGTATTTGATGAATTTTGATAAGGTGTGATCAAATCTTCATCGGTTAATGATATCGATGAAAGAAATTTTGTTGGTTGCTGGGATCTAGATCCCTGATCCATTGTTCATGAAGTTAATGGAAAGGTATTTTCTAACTTGTATCACAAACATATGGTACATTTAGTGATGATCAATGGCTTTCCATGTGTTGTGGCTCTAAGGTTCATCATCAAGTTCATGCTATAGTTCAGCCCATGGTTCTGAATGGTCCTTGAATCATGGTTTGCTCTGATACCAATTGTGACATCCTATCCCTGAATGTCATGACAAACATCAAATATACGATATACTAGACATTATGTGTACAAAGAAAATAAACCAATGTGAAATATAAGTGATATTTAGCATTATGTATAAAGGAAATAATAAGGAAAATGGAGAAAAAGGAAAAAAAAAAAGAACGCTTGATTGATATAGAAAAGTGTATCAAGGATCATGCTTTGGGAGAGTGTTCTTTGGTGTTTTTTTTGGCATCTATCCTTTAGAAGCAATCTAGCATTGCCACCACAGTTAAGCCTATAACTCAACCAGAAGGGATGGCCAGTCCACTTCCTATCCTGCTTCACCTAGCTCTTGTTACTCACCTCTTCAGGCTCCACAATTCCATGTTGGCATGACCTCTAACCTCAGGTATAAATGCCTTAGGTCAAACCCCCAAAGGTTACCTCAAGAGACACGTTCGTTATTACAACATACCCTTTTAGGTTTTAATCACAACTACCTTTTCAGGTCTTGTTATGATAACAATAACATTTGTTATGAAGAGCCACCATCTTCATTAGGTAACCACATCATTTGGGAATGGGGATGTGACATCAATGATGAGCATTGAGGTACCCCTACATCCAATCATACGAAGCACTAAGGCATTCATGCACGATTGGATCAAATTCTATGGACCTATAATTCTTCAGTGCACAAATTCTCTAGGGAGTGAAATGAGCATTGAAAATGTTTGTTGTCTTCCCAACTACACTTGTGAGGCTCAAGGATATGGTTTAAGTATAATTGAGGCACATGATTTTTATCATGTTTTATGTTTTATAAATTTAATCACCTACAACAAGAATTAAAGGTAGAGTAATTTAAGATTTAGTTTATCTACTGCCTAACTAGCCTAACACAAGTACCCGTTTCCACTTTCCAAACACATCTTGAACATGTATAGTGCTATTGGGCCACCAAACATTAAGTGTTTTTGGGTTACCATGTGCTACATGTATGCTCAAGGTGGTTGTGTTTGTGTTCATTAATAACTAAAAATTAATTGCTTAATTAAAGCACATTGAACTAAAGTGCATGAATATTATATGCATCAAGGAAACATTTAATCTATTCTCAGTGCTCTAAGGATGATCAAAAGGGTTCATTTTTTTTCCTATCACACTATTGTGCTTAAGTACATCAATGTTTGAATAGAGATTCGTACACACTCAAGACTCTTGTTGCATGCACTCAGAAAATATTCTAACTCTAAAAAAACAAATTGCAAGAGCTTCGGCTGCACTGCATCCCCAGCATTGTCAACGTAGATGTCTGCACTGCATCCGCGGCGGCCTGTCACCAGCTTCGGCTGCTTGTCCAGTCACACATGCGATTGCCCCATCTCAGAGCACTGAGCCAGTTCTACCTGCAGCATCACCGCCTCCATGAGAATCAAATTAGATGCAATCAATTAAAGATTAGTTACGTTAGGGAGCATATTTCTTTTCTTTATGACTAAAATTCTAATTACAGCTTACGGTTTAATCAAGATTTGCAACTATTTGCAAATGTGATGCAAACGATTTGCAACTATGATTAGATAAATGGTTCAATGGTTAAGCATTTATTGATTCATCATCAGCCAGCGAGGTGAAATTATTAAATTGAACGGGGAAAAATAATAATGCAATACCAAGCTCTTGCCGTGCTTCACTAAGACAATATGTTTATCCGCGAAAAGTCTCAAATAGAATGTGCGACCTGCAGCATGACCACAGCATCGCACGTAAGATTGAGTTACAGTAATTGAGGAGAAATTAAATTACAGAAATGAAAAGCAAATTAAGGCATCCACTAATGATGCAGTGGTCATTTGGTTACCAGAAATGTTGACCTCACTACCCCTGAGCCAAGCACTAAAGTGCGGCGTAGATGCGTCAAGAAAGTATTGTTGCTGCGATCCATTAACTTCAACTCTAACTATTTCTCCAGCATGATTGACCTAGATATTCAAGAAGTTCTCAGAGCTATTAGGCTAGCAGGACATACTATCAAGTTGACAACATGCCAACTGATGACCGAAGTACAAACATTGAAAAGTCTATAAACTGACAATAATTATGTGTTGGAGATCTTCTAGATGGATAAGTCCATTCGCATCCATATCATTGAAGACCTTATTCATATGGTAATGAATGATAAGAATGTATACAATCCATTTGTAAATATCCATTTCATCAATAAGAATTCTTTGCTTTCATCCATGTTGTCAAAGAAATATTTTGATGTTAGTAGAACCAACCTATGGATTAATCATGATCAACTTGATGAGCCTATTCGTACTATTGCAAAAATCTATAATGCATGGATTGACTGTATGAATCATCATATAATAATCCAATGGAGCATTCTGAAAAGCCTTGAACTATATTATTGCTTGAAAGATGAAGGTCAGTTAGGATCATTTTAATGCTTATAATTTTTATTGGGTCATCTCCAAGTTTCATAATTGAAGAATCAACTATTTCAATCTTGGAAATCTATTGATGATCATTGCTTAGAAGCTTTCAACTTTGAAAAATCCCCTTGGTCCTCCAACATGCATGGAAATTCTAATTCTACTCAAAGAAACAAGGATCATGAATTTGATAATAAAGGAAATTTTGTAGCACAATTAGTTAATTATCACATGAACACTCATAATGACTTATACTTCTAGGCATAGAGTTACAAGGAAGAGGTTAGCTACAAAACAACAGAAAAATTCAACAACAAAGAAGCCAAGGACACTTGCTAGAAAAAAAAAAGGACAAAGAGAAAGAGAAGATGGATGAAGAAGTGGATAATAGTGAAAATTTTAAGAAGTTAATTTTCATTTTACATCAAGAGAACTAGCATTAAGTAAGGATATTTTTCTTATGCCTTTTCCCAATTATAATTTAAAGATTAATGAAGATGAATGTAGAGGGATTAAAGTCCCAACTTACAAAGCCTTGAAGAACAATCATTGTATTCTTTATATGCCAAAGAATACACATACTTTAAGAGCATTTCTATACCTATTGGCTATAGAAGGTTATTAGAAATTGGGGGCACAAAATTATTTATCTTTTATCAAAATTGCCTTTGCTTGAAAATGATAGAATAATCATGAATTTTGGGACAATTTCCTAAAAATCTAAAATAAAGACCTAGATGTTGCTATTAAGGAAGGAGTCTGCTACTAGCTTGTGAATTATAAGTCAAATGTATTAAACAACCATAACTGGTTAAGGTAGGTATATACATTTATGTGGAATCAATGTTGGATTATGCAGGGTTTCCTCATTTTCTAGTGATCAGGGTTCCTACGAATACTACATAGATCCTCATGACTTATAATGTTACCTTGTCATGGCTTAAAGGTAAAATGGGATAATATAGAATGTTTTTGAATCCCAAGTTTTTCAAAATATAAACAAGGATGAATTAATACGATAGCTAATCATATTATCTTAGAGGCACATACTTAAAGTCCATGTAGTAGTACTAGTAATGGCAAACTCTAAATCCTTAGGGTGTTATTCCATGAAATCTTCTTAGTTTGATGTAATAACAAATGGTGCTTCCCACCAATTCCTATATCGAAGATGTCTAAAAGGTTACTAAAAAATCTCCATAGATGATACCTAAATAGTACCTACCTACCCTAAGTAGCCTTGTTCATTAAGCTTCTCAAAAGTAGTAGCAATAGCTTCTACTTCTTGGTCCCATATAGGGAGGAATGTCCAATTAACCATAGTTAAGGAAAGTCAAATATTGTAATATTACCTACTTTATTGATTCTACTTTCATGTATGCTATTGGGAAATATTGCCAAATGCTTATTGATTTGGTTGCAAGGGGAAGTTCAAGGTCCCATAGTAGGAAATTCTACTGTAAGCACAGATGTCAACATTGTTGGACTAGGTCCACTTAATCATTTCATTTCATGAAGAGGATAACAATGAAAGATAGATGAGAGTTCACATTAAGGAGGCCCCATTATTATTTCTTGAATACTATTAAAGAAGAACATCCATTTTAGAAATGAGTTCTACAATTGTGTTAGGAAAATCCAATAAGATAAGACTTGATGGTGGTAAATTCATTGTCATTTCTATGTCCAAGATGGTTACATGAATAGTTAAGGAAGGATACTCATTTGAAAGTGAGGAGATCTTAATAGTCACATGGTGAAGATCTAAATTGGTGAAAAAGGTCATTGCCTTGCTCTCTTCAAATTTGGTTCAAAAGTTAATATCGTCTCATTGTAGTAGTATCATGAGTGGGGTCTACCTCCTCTTAAAACTATTAGTATTTAACTAGAGCTATTGGACCAATCTTACTTGTACCTTGTGAAATAGGTGAACAATGTGATGAAAACATTAGTAGGTTGATTATACCCTGAAGACTTCTTGATGACCAAACTAGAAAATAAGATGAGAGAAAACTTCCTTATCATCATGGAAATGACCTAGTTGAGCATCATTGATTCCAAGTTATTCTTCCAAAACCTTCATCTTGAAATTGGTAGGAGGGATGATATTGAAAGAATTCACTACAAGAAAATACCTTATGAGCTTTTTGATCTATGTGGGACCATATGGATATGCCATTCAGATGATCCAGACAATATCTTTCTCATCAACTAGTAATAACTAAAGCATCATGAAGAACATCTTTCACCTTCAAGTGTGTCTAATGCTTAATTTCTATGCTATACTTAGTGGTCTACAAGGTGATAGACATGAATTAGTCATGAGAGAGGAATCCTCCATGTCATGTTAAAAAAAAATTATGCTAGATTTTTATGTGCTTAATAAAGTTGGTATGTTTGATTAGAGTTTTTCTACTTTTTAAGCTTAATGGATAATCATTAGAATATTTTCTTTTCTTTAATTTTGTTTTTGTATATGTGCATAAAAACCAATTAATGTACTTTATGAATGCTCACCCAATAAGCAAATGGTGGATGGATGGTCATAGATACTATGATGATTTAAGAGTACTAACCAAGTCTAAAATCGAGCCTTACTTAATGGAATTTCCACACAACCTGTTCATCAATGTACTTTTTCTCTATCCATTACTAGTGAACTAGATTTAGATTTAGCAAGGAGCTAGGACTCAAATTGTGGACTATGAAATTTAATGCTACTAGAACCATGATAGGTTGTGAATCCACACCTGAGGGTAAGAGCTTCAAAATCTTGAAATAATGAGTTGTCACTAGTAAGGAAAGGATATTTCATCAAGAGTCTTTGTGACCACTAGATGGGTTTGATTAGTGTGATCAAACCAAGGTGCACATGTCTCCATGCTTAGTCATCCTAGTCAAAAGAGGTTCATGTTCTCATGAACCTTTCTATGTCATGTAGTAAGGGATGAACTCTCATGTTTATGTAAGTTGAAGACTCTGGGTAGCGATGTAGCACTCTAATCATTTCCAAAGTTTTCATGCATCATTTAAAAATCCTCTTCTCATGAAAGAAAAGATAAAAAAATAAATGAAAAATATAAGAAAATTAAAAGAAAATAAAAGAAAAATAAAAAAATAATAATGATGAGAAGAGGAGGTAATGGAAAGAGCAATGATGTTCCAAGCTCATTGGTCCATACAAATTGGTATTTTCATCATCCCAGATTGATCATATAATTCTCAATTAAGATCAAAATGAAATCAATATATATGCAAGCCTTTCTTATGTTCAACTTGTTGCCTAGATTACTTGACTTTTAAAATGTAATAATCTAAGATAATCACTTGCTCATCCCTACCCATCACCATGAAGGCCTAAAGAATCTTTTGTAGTGAACTTTAGTGATTTCAAATGCTGATTCCACCAAAATCCTAAATTCATTTATTCCCAATGGTCAAGATCATAACTCTTGACCCAAACTATGATCATATCCAAATCCAAAAAATTGCAATTGATTAATCCTAGCATTGTAATCACTACTAGGATTGGGATTGATTAGTGTAACCAAAGAGATCAAGAAGAGGTTAGAGAAAAACTTGGGAAACCTATTATGCATATGTGCATGGATGAAGGAAAATCAAACTAGAATCAACTTCTAGATGCTCTATAGCATGTTATCTTGGTTTAGTTTCACCAATGGTTAGACCATGAAATAATTAAGGTTAGAAGACACTTATTAGTGGTTGGTATAATCTTATGCTTGGAAGGAAGACTTGGAGATTGATCCCTATTTTAGGAATGAATAGTGGAAAATGGTTGTGATAATGGATCTCTCACAGGATGTAGGACATGCTCATGTACTCCCATAAGCTAATTAAATGATTGGTTGGTGGTCTAATAATGTTGTACTCTTATACTCTCTTTCTTATTCATCATTTATTCTCCATCTCTTTCTTTCTAATATGTTCATTATTATGTGTGGTAAATATTTAATGAGATGAAATGAAGGATGCAACTTCATCATCCAAGGGGATGGAATTGGATTTGATGTTAATGTCTTGCTAGTTATTTGGAGTCCACAAGTTTCCCATCAATAAGTTTTACAGGGGCAAGAAAGGTATGTGCTAGGTATGGAAAGGAATCACTTCTAAATCCTTGGTGGTTTGAAATTTTAAGTGATTAAGCTTAATCTTATCTTTCAAACATGGAAGTGGTTGCATCGAATAAGATACTTGATTAGCATTCCACTTGTGTAAGTATTGACTCTATGAACTTTAAGGTTTAATCATGATAAACCCTTGTTAATTTACCTTGTGTCTATATTTAAA
>MNCI01000958.1:0-30698 GCA_015680685.1 Gnetum montanum
TTTGTTCATTTCCATCTTGACATCTACTTCATCGATGTCATAGTTTTCCCTTTTTATCTATCTTTCTTACTCTTTTTCTTTCTCCATTCTAACGCTACCGAAGGTTCGCGATTAGTCATGGGGGTACGGGGCCTGATTTTTTCGATTTTCTCCCTACCCTGATATTTTTTGATTTTCTTCCTAACCCCTACACCTTCGGTAGTCATCAGTCACATATTCCCAGATCCATATTAGCCATACCACAACCTAGCGAATGAGTTTACACCAAAGCAAGGTATCAATTACATGATGATTCAATTACCCTTGCTAATATATGATTATGTTGTGTGTGCAAATGGTGGACATGCAAACAACAAATTGGATCTAGAGCAAACACTTGGAGTGGAGCCATGCTAGAAGTAGCTATGCAAGGAGCAAGATTGATGGCGCGCTTACCGATGGACAACGAAGGTGCAATTTTGGCGTTGGTAGCAGCAACACTTCTTTCTCTCTCTCTTTCTCAACTGCCAACAAAGGCTTGATGTCATTGTAATAAGGTGTTCACCCCTGTTGTCATGAACACCAGTTTTGTCAAGTCTTGTAATAATGATCCGTTCACATGTCATCCCATTAGTTCCATTCCCCTCAATAATTCCATACCTACCTGATATTATTGTAAGGAACTCGAGGACAAGTTTTCATTTAGTCATGGGGGTATGATGAGACGCAATATCTCATGCACCGCGATATCGCGTACGCGATATCATGGCCATCGCGATATCACGTCATCCCCTGCAATATATCGTACATGATATCGCGGTCTACCGCCAAATCTATAAATAAGAGGCGGCACTCCCCTCATTTCCCATCCTAGGCTAGAAGTAGCAAAGCTTTGGCAGATTGATCACCCCAGAGATAGAATATTTTCCATGTGCCTACAGTAGGAGTCCCCCAAGTGAACGGTTCTTTATTCAAGCAGCTTTGTACCTGAACGCAAGTTGTGTATGACAATAAAGATGAGCTTTGTGGATAAACCTTGCAGTACATGGATAGGTTTTATTACATGTTATTTCTTACCTGTTGTTAGCGTGACATGAGTACGACTTGGTTACGAGCATTGACGAATTTGTCCGACTAACCAAGGAATCGGCTACTCATCGCGATTAGATTCTCTCACCCTTGTCTCCTAGAACGCAGGATGAGTACGACTTGATTACGAGTATCTACGGATGTGTATGGCTAGTCAAGGAATCAGCTACTTATCATGCTTAGGCTAGTTAGGTGCCTCAGTATGATCACTTTGAGCACGTGCATTACATGTGGTGATCCCAGTAACGATTAGCATTTGGTAGCCACAGTTGCATAGTTCAGGGTGTGTACGAAAAGTGGGAATGGATGCTGAAACTAGTTAATTTAGACTTAGGACCTTAGTTAGAGTTAGTTAATTTCTCAACCCTTCACCCTTTAGCATAGGAGATAAAACTAGAAAAGACCAAAAAAATCATATACCTCGGACTTACTTAACCATACATTATGACAACAACAAGTAAGTCTGGGAAGACAACGAATGATTAACTCCAAGTGTTCCATGGGGCGTTTAGGCATTTAGTCTGCAGAGTTCGACCGGATCGTGCGTGCTACGCTCGTTTCGTATGGTTGAGTGTAGGGGTACCTTGCCACTCATCAAATGTTATAGCTATATTTCGTACAAAAATACTATGTTCAATCATAGTGGTAGAAATCCCAGTCATGGGGAAGGCCACCGCCAAACTAGTCACACTCTTCATATCATCCAAACCCAAGCACTTATTAGGTTCAGCATCCTATTTTCCCAACTGGGTCAACATCCTCTATCTCACCACATCATTATCATTCTCCTAAGTACTATCAACCTATGTCCTCTCCAAAAAAATCACCCCCTCATGTGCCTTACACTTCTCCTCGCCCTCAATATTCTCATTATTCACCTCATTCTACATCGCCACTAGTTGTGTTAGAAGGATTTGCAACATAGCATCAGCCCATGAATGATACTTGTGTTGCTACTGTTAACTATAATGAGAATCCTCCACAACATTGAAGGCATCCCTTCTTTAGGCATGACTATAGAAAGGGATTGCATAGTTCCGAGACCACTACACCCTCCAACTTAGCACAAGTTCAACACTATGATGCATCTTTCTCCTCGAACCCAATGCCTCATGTTACTTTATCAAGGCCACCAATCAATACTCCAACAACCATACAACCCAATGAACATAGCCATGTAGGGAGACATATCGATCCTTGCATACCATCTTACAGTCATGGGTGCCATAGTGGATCAGCTTCTTATCACATAACCACATCTTATAATCTGTCCCACTATGCCTACTACAATCAAGTGTGTGAGCCCCAATTTGGGTGTATTCCTGCCACCACCTCAAAAGTCACCTGGTGGTTTGGATATGATCGATTCCCAACATTTCCAACATGCATGGATCCACACTTTCCATTTATTAATTCTTGCCATGATCAAAAGTTTAGTTATGGAGGATATCCTCCATTCTAACAAATAGAATTAATAAATGGTTTTTCTTTTCTTTAATTTTATAATTTTTTATTTCCCATTTTTTTCATCTTTCAATTTGTTATTTTATCTTTTTATTTGTTGTTTCATTTTTTTATTTATTATTTTATCTTTTTATGGGTAATCTCATCTATGAATAAAACACTCATGTGACCCATTGGTTGAGGTGTTGTTCTATGCTATCAAGTCTCAAGTGACTAATTATTTGGATAGTGAGCCCACAACATCCAACCACCCATTCTATTAATAAGAGGTTCTACTCTAGGTATGATGATATTCTTGCCATCATGAAAACTTAAAAGTAATTTTGTGCTCATTATGCTCAAAGTGAAGAATGATGGACTAAGAAGGAATGACTAGGGTGTGACATCAAGGGAACTTGTGGATTCTTTTTCATGACATCTATAGGTATTATCATGCAGCCTAGTTGTACTAATATCCTTGTAGATCTAACAAAAAATGGAAGTAAGAGTAATAAAGTCACTCAGTAGAAACTCAATGTTGTTCTAGGGGTCCCACTGGAAAGACATGCACCCATGCCTGAAGGTTGGCGACTTCTTCCATTCACTATTGGAAAGGACAAAGTGCCAAAGTGGCTAAAAAAAAAGAAGACAAATCACACAAGAAAATATCAAAAAGAAAAATTGTGTGTGTGTGTGTGCTACAGATTCCAAATCACTACTCCCTTGGACAAAATACCAAGTGATCATACACCTTGCTATTATGGTGCTCTTATGGTTGCTCATCATTCTATGAAACAATGTAATGTCACTGATTGGAGGAATGGACTTGGTCTTGATTTTGGAGTGATGGGCTAATGACACATTAATTAAGTCCTACACTCAAGATTCATTGTGCCATGGGTCAGTTACCTCATGTTCCAATCTCTGCAATCCCTTATACAATTTGCCTCATCTCGTTGTTCATGTATTTGTGACTCATGTCTTGTGTAGCATTGAATTCATATCTCATCATGATGGTATGTACATGTGTGTGTTTTGTGCAACTAGTGGAGATTATATTTAAACCTTTTAGTACCTACAAACATTTTCAGGCATGGTTACATAAGGGCATCATAGGTAGGAACCTACTTTGGGGAGGATCCAGATGTGTAACCTTTGTAATTTACACTCATTGCACATCATCATCACATCATTTTATACCCTCTGAGTACTTCATTTCCAAATCTATTCTTTCCTTTGTCATCATTTTATCAAACGTTCCTCAAAACCATTACATGTCCTTTTATGTGTCACCCAAACAAATCAAGTTTGACATTAAACTTTTAGGGTAACTTCCTTGAAAAAAATTTCAAACTCTAAAATCACACAAAGCAAAGAATTCAAAATTTATTAAAGGCAATGAGTAAGGTATGAAATAATTGAAATTCTTTCAATAACCTTAGTAATAATTGATCTTTATGTGATTATAGATGACCCGGAGGACCTTCTCAAGGTGCAACTAAATGCCCAGGGGGAGGCAGAGGCCAAGGACCTCATGTAGAACATGTAGATCAGTAGGCATAATCATTCAGCATCCATCAAGGAACTCCTATCACTACACAATCTGGCCAAGCAAAAGGTGGAGGGGTCAAGGCTAAAGCCTACAAAGAGGAATGACGACCATTTGCGGCATGGCATGTCAAGGCCAATTAAGTGTTCCCACAGCTTCCGTGTCCATGGGAAGTGTTGACCTCATTGAACATTGGAACATCAGCATGGACAACTCATAATCCTTAGATTGAAGAGGAGAAACATTAGGCACTTCTTCAACGGTATCAATCTCAGAAGCCTGAAGTGCAGGACAAAGGAAAGGTACCCATGGAGGAGCCACCACCATCAGAAACTCCATGAGTTCCACAAGTTTTATTTTTTTTGTTCGTGTCCAAATTTTATTTAGTCCCATATTGTAGCATGAAACAGTCCATGGTCATTCAATAATCTCATACCTATCCCCTATTTGTAATTGAATGAAGTTGTTCCTTACTTTCTTTAACTTGAGGATGAGTTGTTATTCAGTCATGGGGGTTTGATGAATCATGTTTTGCTAGATTCTGATATCTGACCCTTGACATCAGACCTTTGACATCGGACCCTTGACATCGAATCCATGATATCAGCTACATGATATCGCGGCCTAGATAACGATATCGTGATTCCTGTGTAAGCCTATAAATACACCTTTGGGCACACAGGAAGGGGAGGGAGGTTAATATATAAGTATAGTCTTTTTGTTCATTTGTAGTTCATCTCAACTCTTTGCCCAGTGCATGCCCACAATGTGATGACTGTAATTGTACGAAACCTTTATTTGAGTGTGACATTCTTGGACATGCACATGACCGGAAATAAAGATCGAGATTACTCCATCATTGCAGCATTCACTTAGTTTTAATTGCTTAATTGTTATTGTTATTTATTTCTTTCTTAATTAATGTTTCTTTACCTTCCTTTATTATTCCTATTATTAAATGTAGAATGAGTACGACTTAATCATGAGCATTTAAGTGTGACTACTTGGTAACCCAGTAGCGTATCTAGGAGCGCTCAAGTAATATATGCTTAGTGATCCTAGAAGTAGTACATGAGGTCTAAGATGTGTACGGATGATTACAGACGAATTCTCATTGCACTTCAGCTAGCTTAGATTCTCTTCTTCCACTCCCTCTTAGCTTAAAACAAAGTTATTTTCCATTGCCTCTAGGAGTAACACTAGTTTAGACCCACATCATACACCTCACTCTATACTAAACCATATGTGATAAAGCAAATACTAGTCTAGGTGGGAAGACAAGAAACTGTGATAAACATGTAACTATCTAGATACCACAACTAGTCCATTTGCAAATTTTGATCAGATCATGCATACACACTTGTATTTGTATGGTTGAGTGTAGGGGTACCTAGCCACTCATCACACACGTAGCTAACTAAAGTCCTCGGAAATAGTGCCAATGATGAGCAAGGAGTATACCCTACACCAAACCATATGAATTACTAACATTCAGTCAATGATTTGGTCAAATTCTAAATACTTTAGGTTTCCAAGTACACTAATTTCAAGAGGTGAATCTAACCATTGCAATCATTATCTTCCCAATTCCATATGTGAAGTGCAAGTGTATGATTAAGTGTAACTAAGGCATATGATTTTTATTATTTTATCTTTCATATTTTAAGTTAACTAAGAATAAGAATAAATTAATTTAATATTTAACTAATCCAATAACTAGGTAACACTTAACTAATCCTAACATAAGCATCCATTCCCACTTTCTATACACATCTTAAACATGTTATAGTGCCATTGGATTACCAAGCGTTAAGTGTATGCTTGAAGTGGTCACACTTGTGTATGCTATTTAATCGATACTAATTAATTACTTAAAAACATTAAAGTAAATTACATTAGTATTAAATGCTTAAGGAAATAATTAATCTATTCCAAGTGTTTCAAGGTTTTATTAGAAAATCTCATCTTTATTGTCGTCCACATTGAAGTGCTCATTTACAATAGTGCTCAAATAAAGATCCGCACAATTTGACTCCTATTGTAAACACTTAGAAAATATTCTAACTCTCAAATGGAAAAACTGCAAGCACTTCGCTACAACTATGAAAAGATTTCCACAAATGCAGTGGGCAAGCACACATTTATAGGTAGAGACAAGGTGCCCCATCGATGAGTACATGTCAACAGGTCAAACCCCACATCGATGAGATCCCGTCAACGAGGTCATGTTGATGGCATCTCATCAAAGTGGCCCAAAAATATGACTCATTAGCTATACCACTAGTACAAAAGCTTCTTTACAATCAATACCCTCATTTTTGAGAGTATCCCTTTACTACCAATTCTACCTTGTACACTTCTCCCTCTTTTATCCTAAAGAGTCATCTATAACTAATTAACCTTCTTTCAAGGGGAATTTCAACAAGTTCCTATGTTTTTTTATATGAGTGATTGCATTTTCTCATTGATAGCCTTTTTTCAAACTTAGCTAATGTTTTAATTACAAGCTTCTTGATAGGTTTGAGAAGGATCACTATTATACAAAAGATAAGATTTCAAATACTGTAGTGGTCATTTTACTTGATTTGACTTTCTTAATGGTTGATCTTCTTCCAAAGTTAGATCTTCCCCACCATTAGTTTTATCATTAAATTGTTCTATAGTTGATTCCTAGTCAAAGTTCAAATACGCTTATTTTGGAACCTTGTCCTCAACCACATTAGGTTGAGATGATTTCATAAACACCACATCTCTGCTCTAAATGATTCTATCGATACAAGTATTTCATAGCTTATATTCTTTTACATCATGGCTAAATCCAAAAAATTCATTTATTGAACTTATAAACCAATTTAGATCTATATTCTTTAGGCACATGACAATAAGCTATACTCCCAAATACTTAAAAATTATTTAATAAAACTTTCTTACTGAATCATATTGCGTATGGGATTTTTCTATCCAGTGATTATAAGGCATTTTATTGATTAAGTATTAAGTTTTCATCATAGCTTCCATCTAAAATTTCTTTTGAAGGCCAACATCATTGAGCATACATCGACCTCATTCTAGGAGCATTCTATTTATCCACTCTACAATTCCATTTTGTTATGGAGTTCTTGTAATGCTCTTCTATTTAAAAATACTATGAGTCCTTCAAAACTTTTTAGATTCATTTGAACAAATTTCCCCATCATTATCTATTCAAAGGACATTATTTCTTTTGTTAGATTGATTTTCAACAAGAGTTTTACATTCCCTTAATTTATCAAAGGCTCCATATTTGAATTTTAGAAAGTAATTTCCATACTTTGTTAGAGTGATCATCTATGAAAGAGACATAATATTTAGAGCTAGCAATTAAAGCCACTGAAACAAGACTAAACACATCACTCTAAATAACATCCAATTTGTTTTTATATCTTTTAGTATTTATAGGAAAGATCAAATAATATTGTTTTCCCTTCTATTAATGTTCATAAAGAGGCAAGTGATCTTCAGCATTGTCTTTAATTACACCTTTTTTCTTGAAGAAGCTAGATGGACATTTCACCCACATGCCCAAGTCTCCTATGCCATAAATTCATGGTGAATTTCTTTGTTTATGCATGAAGGACTTCAACTTTTTTGGCCAATGTAACACAATCCAACTAGTACAACTACCTAGTTCCTTCTCTGTATTCTATGACTATGATTTTTTTCCCTAAAAAATCATCCATGTCTTATTTCCAAATAATACAAACAAGTGAAAATCATCAGAATCAACTACAACTAGCAAAATTTCATGACTTAATGACATGATATAGCTTAAAAATTATAATTAATTTTCCATTACATGAAAACTTTATGATACTATAGTCCTTAACAACATAGGTTTCATCATTCCTAAGAAAAATAGAAGTGCACATAGCTTCATGGTATTTAGAAAATAATTATAAGAGTAAAGGTATATGAAGCACCTAAATCAATATATTAGAAATTATAATTAGAATTATCTTTAGTTTTACTGCACATAAGTCTAGGAGTTCATCCTTAGCATCTTTCATAGAAACCAAATCTAGCCTCTTTCTCCTTCTTCTTTTTTTAGAAATTTGTAGTTTTTTTTCAAGTGATAACACTTCCCACAATTCCAACACATTAGTGTCTTTCTAGGACATCATCTACAAATTTATTAAATTTAGTAGTATTCTTACCAAAGGATTTACTAAAGTGATGTTTACCTTCAGTAGGTGATGAGTGGCGAGGTATCCCTACACTCAACCATACAAATATGAGCGTACATGCACGATCAGGTCGAATTCCAAGGACTAAGTGCTTATGTGCCTTTATAGAACCCAGATGGGTTAGTCAATCATTATCTTCCTAAGCTTATTAGTATAGCGTGATTGTATGGTTAAGTAAACTTTAGGTATATGATTTTTTTATATATATTTTTATGTTTTATGTCTTGGTGCTACAAAGGGAGAAGTGAACTAATTAAGTAACCACTTTAATTTAACTAACTAACTATGCTCTAACTAGTCCTAATACTAGCATTCGTTCTCACTTGCTATCCACATCTTGAACCAATGCAACACTACTGGGATCACCAAATGCTAATCGTTACTCGGTTACCAAGTGTTCCATGCATGTTCGAAGTGGTCGTACTGAGTGTGCTTACTTGGGAGAGTTAACAAGGTGAGAGAGAAAACATTAATTAACTAAGAAAAGCATTAAATAACTGTAAATAACATTAAATAAGCTATTTTTAATGCTACAAGGTTTATCATAAAGTTCATCTTTATTTCCAGCCACAAGATGTGATTAGGTACACAATGCTCGAATAAGGATCTATTCGCTTTATGACTCCTATTGCGGGCACTCAGAAATAATTCTAACTCTGAGAAGGGAAAAAGGCACGAGTTTGAGTAAGTGAATAAGATTAATGAACTAACTATTTCCAAAACAAGTGTGCTCGCCTCTTATTTATAAGTTATAAGACAGGCCCCGATATCACTTGGAAGGATCCAATATCAGGGCCCCGATATCGTAGCTCATCATACCCCCACAACTGAATGAAAACTCGTCCTCGAGTTCCTTACAAAATATTGGGAAGGTATGGAATTATTGACTAAATGAGAACTGATAGTGATAGGGAATAATAGACTCAAAGTGCCCGGTGAATGGATTGACAAACATATTACAACATTGGTGTTCATGCCCTTTGTGGTGAACATTGTACATAGATGACATCCAAACCCTCATTTAATAGAGAAAATAAAATGAGGCATGTTGCTGCCAATGCTAGAAATGTGCACTCCGTTGTTCATCCATAGCCACATGACCAAACTTGTTCCTTGCATAAATGATCCAGCTCCAGTCCATCCTGAGTGCTTCCTCCTATCCTAATCTATTGTTCATGTAATCACCATCTGCACACACAACACAATCATGAATTAACAGGGATAGATAAGCCACAATGCAGTTGATACCTTACCTCAATATAAGTGCATTAGCTGGGTTGTGGGTATGGCAGATACTAGGTTAGAGGTTTTTAACTGATATCTACCCAAGGTGTAGGGGGGGAGATAGGTAATTGAATTAAAAAATTTGTGACAAGGCCCCCACAACTAAGAGTGAACCTTCGGTAGCGATAGGGTGGAAAAACTGAAGGAACAATTAAGATGAGGGAAATAATAATAGTGAAGCTAATAAAATGAATGTCATGGATGGGGATGAAACAAGAAATGGTTGATTGCAAAGAATGTTTAAGGGAAAGAACTTAATAATTGCACCAAAAAGGAATGCCAATGGATCCTCCCCAAAGTAGGATTATGCCTTTTATGCCCTGATAGACCCACAAATCAAAGAGTCTATAGGCTCTTGGAATGACATATGGAAATAAAGGTTAAGAACTTACCCACAAGAATTTACCAAAAACTAACAATGCATCAACCAAGACGTAGACTAATCATAAAATTAGCAATGAGGTGGAATATGGGAAGAAATATGGAAGAAGAGGAGGAAATGTAATGGAATCCTAAGAGCAAGGTTGTGTAAAGTCCCTTGTGTATTATGTGGTTAATATGATTGAATAAAATTCATCCCAAGTTCGGACTCACCAACCACATCTAGTGACCTTACATCAACACATTTGACCAACCCATCCTCATGAAGCAACAGGAATGCGTCCATTGAGTCACCACCATTCCAAGGAGAGAAAGATATAGAAGCAGGAAGCAAGAATGGGCCTTAGTTAGAGGGAACCTTTAGGCATGGGTAACATGTCTTTTCAGTGCCATAACCAGTGTTTGCAGCCCATGCTTCTTTATTATGTCTAAGGGGTATGCTTTGAATTCCCACTAGTGTTTTTTTTTTATTTTTTTGCATGAGAACCACACCATGCAAAGACTTATTTAGATTCATTCAACTTCCTGATATTTGGTCAATAGTGGAATGGCAGAAAACCCATGAAAAAAATCCAAGTACCCAAGAGAATAGCTAGCACAAATGCATCAAATCCCTTTGAGGTCACACCCGTTTCAACCATTAAATCCTTCCTTGGTTTGAAGAATACCAAGTCACCACTTCATTAATATTTTTTTCTTAGAAAAAAGGGATAGTACAGTTCCAAAGCCAAGGGAGACCATAGCATTGAATGGATGAATGGACAATGTGGACTCATTGCTTGTTTTATCAAAAGAACCATATCTTAGTATCAACATTGAAAATCAAAGGTAAAAATCGAACATTAGCAATCCACATTATTATAGTCCAACCCACCATCATGAGCACTTATTATATGATGAATGAAAATAAATCAAACAAAGAAATAGTAAGAATGTGAATGATGGTGTAAAACAAAAATAAGTAAAATTGAAAAGATGTGTAAAATAAAAATACAAAAGGAATTGAGGGCTTCAAATGGTTAGCATTGGTGGCCATCTCCCCCACAATTGAGTTGGAGGGAGGAGATTCGAAATAGTAAGCAAGGTTGTCCACCAATAGAGGTAGTATGGATACTAGCTGTTATAGGCTCATGGAAAGGTTTGGTTTGTTGGATGTTGACCAACAATTTCTTATTCAGGCTCTCAATTTTGTAAATCATCATGGCTCCTAAAGAAAAGTTTCATGAATAATATAAGGTCCTTCCCACAATGTTTGAAATTTAGTGTGTTGTGGCACGTGTGTGAAGTTCCAATAAAGAACCTTATCTCCCGGTTGGTACTAAACTTTTCTAATTTTCATGTCATGACATCATTTATTAAAATCCTTGTGCAATTCATTAGATGACAGGGTAATTAATCGGTTCTCATCTAGCAAGTTAAAGTTCATTAACCATTCTTGGAGAGTACAGAGTTTTGCTGGATTAAGGTCAAGGTTGAGATCACATGCCATAGATAGTATATGAAGTTCTGCTTGAATAGGAAGCATTGGGAGTTTTCCACACACTAACTCATAGGGAGAGTAGCCTATAGGAAGTTTTCATGTGGAGTGGTATGCCCAAAGAGCATTGTTCAATTTTGTGCTCCAGTCTCGCCTATATTTGCTAATGGTTCTTGTCAATATTTTCGTAATCTCCCTATTGGTTACTTTGGCTTGACCATACACTGAAGGGTGGTATGGTGTAGTTAGTTTGTGTTCAACTCCTAAGTGTTACATCAATTTTCGAAAATTTGCACCTATAAAATGTGTGCCATTGTCAGAAATAAGTGCACGAGGCACGCCAAACCTGTTAACAATTTGTTGTTGAACAAATTTTTTAGTGGTAGATGATGTACAATCCGTAACAGTGGCTGCTTCTACCCATTTTGTGAAATAGTCAACCTCAACAACAATGGAGGCTTTTCCATTGGACATTAGTGTAATAGGCCCCATAAAATTAATTTCCCATATGTCGAAGAGTTCTAAATGTTGAATCCATTTTTGTGGACCCTCTATCCTAGTAGTCATTCCCCCATCATGTTGGCAACACTCACAAGATTGGAAAAAATGATGAGCATCCAGGAACAATGTAGGCCAATAATATCCTACAAGCAAGATTTTAATGGTTATTCATCTCCAAGCATAATGACCCCCACAAGGGCCCTCATGAGCATCTTGGAGAACTCGTAATTGATCTACATTGGTAACACACCATCAAACCAAGCCATCGGGACATACCTTATAAAGGTGTCCATTGATTTCCATGAAATATTTGGTTCGGTGAAGAAACTATTGTTTCTTTTTAGCATCCAGCTCTTGCGGTGTTTCTTGTATAAGGAGATAGGTAAGAATCCTACTATACCAATTTATTTCCATGGTTAATTGATTATTTACTACACCTACAAAGAGGTATTCATTAGGAAAGTGATCAAAAAGTAGATATTCATCCTCTTTGTTGTTCCATCTTAACCAAGATAAATGATCAGCAAAAATGTTCTTAGTGCCTTTACGATCTATCATCATAAGATCAAACTATTGTAAGATTACGAGCCATCATATGATGCGAGGGCTCACCGTTGGTTTATTCAGTAGGAACCAAATTGCATTATGGTTTGTATGTACAAATACCTTATAGCCCAATACATAGTGCCTAAAATTATCTAGTGCAAACACCACAGCCATTAATTCCTTTTCCATTATGATGTAGTTGTGTTTTCCATAAGAAATACTCCTACTTGCACAATGGATGCAATAAGGATGTTTTTGGTCATCTAACTATGTAAGTATGGCTCCTAAAGCATAGTTGGATGTGTCAGTCATGATGTGGAATGGTTTGAACTAGTTAGGAGCTTCTAGAATAGGTGTTTCTACAAGCTTCTATTTTAGAGTTTGAAAAGCTAACTCACATTCTCTGGTCCATTCAAAAGGTATGTCCTTTTTCATTCATTCAACCAATGGTTTTGCAACCCTTGAAAAGTTCTCTATGAATCTTCTAAAATAGCCAGTGTGTCTAAGGAATGATCGGATGTCTTTTACCATTTTAGGTTAGCGTGTGATTCCTTGGATGACTTTGATCTTTTTGGGGTCTACCTCTATACCTGTTTGTGAAATCTTATGTCCTAATGCTACGCCTTATTGGACCATTAAATGGCTTTTTTTCCAGTTGAGCCTTAAATTGGTTTCAACACACCACTTTAGTACTTGCTCTAATCAGTCCAAGGCTTGATCAAAGTTCTCTCTATAGGTGGAGAATTCATCCATGAAGATCTCCACACCATTTCCTATTTGTTGCTAGAACATACTTAGAACCAAACATTGAAATGTTGCAGGAGCATTGCATAAGCCAAACAACATATGTTTGTATGTAAATGTGCCCCAAGGACTTGTGAACGTGGTCTTGGCTTGGTCTTCTGGTGCTATTTGGATTTGGTTGTATCCATTGTATCCATCCATAAAACTATAATAGTGATGCCTTACAATGGTGTCTAAGACTTGGTCAATGAATGGCAATAGAAAGTGATCTTTGAATGTTACCATGTTTAGTAGCCTAAAGTCTATACAAACCCTCCATTTACCTCCCTTTTTTGGCATAATAGCTCATGGACTAACCCATTCGCTATCAGCAATGGGGTAGATGAACCCATCTTTTAGAAGTTGTTCAATTTCTTCTTTAACTACTTGCTTCAGCTTTGGGTTCAATAGCCTTTGCGGTTGTCATCGAGGCTTCATGGGGTTAGTGTAAATCCTATGTTGGCATATCCTAGGATCTATTCCAGTTAATTTGAAATATGACCAAGCAAAGACTTTCAACCATTTGTTCACCATTTTTAGTAGTCTCTCTTTTTTTTGAGGAGCGAGCCTAGCATTAATAATCACTGGTTTTCCATTTTAACTCTAGGGGCTCTTGCTTAAAGTTGTCAAGTATTTCCAACTTCCACCAGTTGATATTTTTAATGTCAAAACTTGGAAGTTGGTGATGGGCTTGCTCTAATGTGTTTATGCTATTGATATAAGCGCAAGTCAAACCCTTAGTTGGTTCCATGCATATAGTTGAGTTGCTCTCTTGGTCAGCTATCAGCCACTAGGTGTCTTCATGTCTTGTGGCTACTGCATATAGGCATCTTTGTATGTTAGTTACTTGTGCACACTAGTTGCATGCAGGCATTGTTAAACGTTGTACAAACTAGAACTTCTGCACACAACTACACCCTGTGTCACTATATGTGATGCATGGAACTTTCTTTTTCTTGATCTTTTCAAATGTATTTTCCTTTGATATCTTTAAGGAAAGATCACGTATTCCTAGGCATGCATTGATTGTGCTTAGCCATGCTCTTCCCATTATGATTGGGAAGTCCCCCTTACAGTTGTTGACTTGAATCACTAAGAAGTCAGCTGGATATGACCATCCACAAACAGTGGTAACAATGTCCTCCACTAGTCCTAATGGGATAGTGATGGACTGGTCAGCTAGCTCTAAACAAATGTTACTCTTTTTTAGTGGAGGCAGGTTCTAGGCTTTGTACATTTCTTGAGAGATTAAGTTGACACTAGAACCTGAATCCAAAAGATCTTTGCAAGGTTCATTTCCAATGATTTGTAAATATATAAGAGGACTCCTAGGATCGAAGAATTTCCTAGGAAGAGGACCAGCCTTAATCCAATCGGTAATGGCATGTGTCAACATGACCTATGCATTGAATGTGACCTTTGGTTTGAAGGGAGTTTCGAAGTTTCGTATGATGGTGACGCCTTTGAAGAGTTAGCTTCTTGTGACTATAAGGAATTGGTTGGACTATTGGTCCTAAAGAAATGTCTCTTCTTTGTGCGATTGTTTTAACCAATGGTAGGGTGAGGATTAATAACCCTTGTAGTGTTACATTGTTGTGGCTAGGTAGGGAACTCACCCTGCATGGCTAGAGCAAGTGGTAATGGAGTTAAGGGTGGAAGAGATGTAACCAGATGAGAAGAATAGTATGTTTGTGGAACATCTCCCCTAGGAAAAGGAGTTCTATAATACTCATGGGTCTGGTAGTGAGGTTGGGGATCAACGTGACTAGTAGAGTCACATGGAGAGATTGGTTGTTGCACGTAGTATCCATACGGGTCAGATTAATGGTAAGAGTACCATTAATGTGGTGGTGGCATTCCCCATGATTGTGGGTGCTACCATTTTTGATACTACTCATTTGGTTGTCGTGGGGTTCCACTTGGATAATACATCAAGGATTGGTGGAACTACCTTGGGTTACCTTGGGGATAAGGTAACCTTCGACGTGTTTGCCTTCTGTTTAATCATGGGTTGAGTGCATACACCCCAGACTCCTACATATGTGAGATTACAGGGCAACATCCCTTAGGATGGTCATATTGGCATATCTCACATCCACCATCATTGTCTGTATCTAAATTCACAACCTCTTCAATGATGGCAACTTTGCCCTTACCTTTGTTACGTGCATATTCAGCTTCTTTCTTTTTTCTCCTTTCTTGATCACTACCTTCCTTTCTAGACTCCTATACTATTTTGAGAACTATTTGAAATCTATTATCTAGGGAGTCCCACATTTGATCCACCTTTGTCAATACTTTTGATGCAAGTTTTTGAATGGGCAAGGTTTTCCTATTCACCATCTCTTCAAGTGGTGACTCTTCTTCATCCTCACAAAATTTGACTCCCTAATTTCAAAGGGAAGGATCTCTATTATATTTTTCCACTCTCTCCTTTCCGTAACTCACCTTCCTCTTTAGCAACTTACTCCAAAAATCTTTGTACTTGATGAGCCCTAACCTTAGATAGCCTTTCTTGGGCATAAGTCCCATGGGTTCTTTGTGTTTCATGCCTAAGACCATCTACAAGATGGCATAGTTGTTCCCTTTGCAAGTAACCATGGCCTGGGCAACGATGTAATAGTGCATAATATCAGCCCATGGCAGCATCCAAGGGTTCATGTCTTCCTTGTTTCCATCCTTGGATTTGCTTTTGCAGGTTGGACACTTAGGAGTACGTTTGATACTTATCATTGAACAATTCTAACATGGTACTCCATCGGCGAATAGACTCTGGTTCTAAGAATCAGTACCAACTTTCCGCTTTCTTGATCAATGTCCATGGAAACAACTTGAGTTTTTGCCACTCATTTTCCATGTTTTGCAAGGCACATGCATCATGAAAATCTTGCAAATGATTTTGAGGATCAACGTTGTATCCCCCTTCAAATCGTGGGATATTTTTCATGTCCAATCTTTTGATCCCACTATCTTTTTGGTACCTTG
This sequence comes from Gnetum montanum, assembly GCA_015680685.1. Classification (NCBI taxonomy): domain Eukaryota; kingdom Viridiplantae; phylum Streptophyta; class Gnetopsida; order Gnetales; family Gnetaceae; genus Gnetum; species Gnetum montanum. The sequence continues at coordinate 16,241 of MNCI01000958.1, forward strand.
TTGGGATTCTAACAACCTCAGTTATATCTAGCATACTTTGAGTAGTGAGTAGGGGTTCATTGTGATCATACTGTCTATGATATCTACGATGCCTATGTTGTTCCCTACTCTCTCTCCTTTTATGATGAGTTTCTCTAGAATTCCCTCGTCCCCTTTGTTGACTACCTTATCTATGATTTCTATTTCACTTACCATTATCCTCAGGGTCTTTCTCCTTGTGACTGCATCCAAATCCTAAAGGAGAGGATGAAGGAGATGATGAAGGTGAAGAAGAAGGAGGACCATCACCATGATGGTGCCTGCTTCCTTCTCTTCGATGGTCACAACCTAGATCATGATTACGATCAGAATGTCCATCTTTATCATGTGTTTGTGTTCCTGTTTTAGATCCTTTGTGTCTGTCAGTACCAAAATCTAGGTTATGGATAGTGGAGTGAAGATTCTGATACACCACCCCTTGACCGAAGTCAATGAGAGGAACATCATTGTGTGGGAGAATTTCTGAGGTAGGTTCACCACCCTCATTTTTACTTATGACATATGGGACATTCTGAGACAACTTTCCCTTCATGGATTCATGACATCTCTCCTGTTGTAGATCCCTTTGACATTGTGCCTCCGTGGGTCGATACTCTCTCGACTCATAATCATGCACAACGTACTCTGCCTGTAAGAGCTGCATCCCAATTCATGTGAGATCATGAAGAAGCATGCCTAGGACTGAGCGATTGGGAGGTAACACTATGTTACCTTCTAAATCATGTCAACGCAGTTGTTCATCCTAGTGAAGGATAAAGGTAAAGTTTGGTATATACTCATCAGGATGAATGTAAACCATAGGAAACTATTGAGGGACTAGAGGATTATCATGTGTACTACACCTCCGATTGTTCCTTGTATCAAACCTAGGTAGTGAAACACTCTCGTAAGAAGAAGGAGACATAATTGTCTATTCAATGTGTAATACTTTTTTGTTTCACTGATTGTAAGATAACCAATCCTAAGGGTTTGTCCCAATGATGTGAAGATTTCCTAAGTTCTAGCTAGCACACAATCAACAAAGTCCCCAGCAATGGTACCAATGATGAGAGGCGAGGTATCCCTACGCTCAACCATACGAATACAAGCATACATGCACAATCTAGGTGAATTCCAAGGACTAAGTGCTTATGCGCCTTTATAGAACCTAGACGGGTTAGTCAATCATTGTCTTCCCAAGCTTACTTGTATAGCACGATTGTATGGTTAAGTAAACTTGAGGTATATGATTTTTTAATATATTTTTATGTTTTATGTCCTGGTGCTATAAAGGGAGAAGTGAACTAATTAAGTAACCACTTTAATTTAACTAATCAACTATGCTCTAATTAGTCCTAACACCAGCATCCATTCTCACTTGCCGTCAACATTCTAAACTGATGCAACACTATTGGGATCACCAAACGCTAATTGTTACTAGGTTACCAAGTGTTCCACGCATGCTCAAAGTGGTCGTACTAAGTGTGCTTACTTGGGAGAGTTAACAAGGTGAGAGAGAGAACGTTAATTAACTAAGGAAAGTATTAAATAACTATAAATAACATTAAATAAGTTATCCTAACTACTGCAAGGTTTATCACAAAGTTTTCTTTATTTTCAGCCACAAGGTATGTTCAGGTACACAATGCTCGAATAAAGATCCATTTGCTTTATGACTCATACTACGAGCACTCAGAAATAATTCTAACTCTAAGAAGGGAAAAAGGCAAGAGTTCGAGTAAGTGACTAAGATTAATGAACTAACTATTGCCAAACTAAGTGCACTCACCTCTTATTTATAGGTGACAAGACATGCCCTGCTATCGGATGTCTAATATCACTTAGATGGATCCAATATCGTGGCCCCGATATCGTGGCTCGTCAGTAGGTATAGGTTTAGAACTATTTCTTTGAAGTTTTTCCATTATTATTCATCCTACAATTTCATCAAATTTTAATGATGTACTAGTGTTGGTAAAATTATGAGTAATATTATCCTATGATTCAGGAAGAGATTTCAACAAAGTAATGCATTGAACCTATTTTTCTATATTACTACCTACTGATTGTAATTAACTTACTATCATATTAAAAGTAATAAGATGAGAAGCAATAGTTGCATTATCAAATATCTTAAGCAAGAATAGTTATCTTCTAAGATGCACTCTGTTTGAATGGGAAGTGGATTGATAGATTTTACCAATAGTATCTTATAGACCTTTTGTAGTCTTATCACCTTTTAAATTTATAAGAACGAAGTTTAAGATACCTATCCAAATTATACCAAGAGTCAATTGATCTAGATGAGCCCACTTATCCTCCTTCACATCAAAAGGCTCGATTCCAGTAATGCATGCATCTTGCTTCTTTTCAACCAAAAGATCTTCAATTCAAACCTTCCAAAGATCATATTTATCACCATCAAATATCTATTTCTTTAATGTGTTTCAAACAACTTGTCATTTTAATTCACTTAATGAGGTAAGAGCCCTAGTAATCAAATCAACCTCATTTGATGTCAATTTACACCTTGATTAAGCAAAACAATAAGGCAACAAGTAATGGAAGTAGAAATTCAATCATGCAATTGGAAAAAATGTGCAAAGAGCACAACAAATTATCATGGGAAAGCATATAAAAATGCTAACAATGGCTCTAGTGCCTAATAAACTTTAACTCCAACTAAGCATTACAAAAGAAAATAATACATTGAATGATAAAATACCTTGAAGAATTAATTCTTTACTCATTTTCTTGCTTGGTCACTAAATGCAACTTGATGCAACTTAATCCTTTAATGCATCTTCATTCTCTTATCCATCACTTATATAGTGGTTTATATGCTAAACAAGAATGATGGTAAAAATACAAGTCAAAGCATTACACATACTTAAGATGGATGATTGCCACCAATATATAGAACATTTATCATCTACAGTTACAATTTCGACAACCATTACAAAAATTATTCCAAGTTAGTTGCTTAAATAAGCAATGACTATTATATTTATGTTTCAAATATATTTTATTTAGTATTTTATCATTCTAAAGTAGTTAAAAAAGAATAGGACATGAGAATTTTCAGACACTATTGTAGATCTCTATTGGGAAAAATTTATAAAATGACATGCAAATACCCAACAAGTTAATAGTAAAACAAGTTTCATACAAAAATCAACTCACCATGGATCATGGGGTCGTTGGGATGCCAAAGTTGAGTGTGGATTTATTTATAGTAATGGGAGTCATGTGCTACTCATAACCTCAAGGTGTGTATAGGCATGTAAATTTCATTATGTACTTTTATGTTTACATTGCAAACAACATTGGAATTTGAGACCTTTTTTACCCCAAAAACTCATACATAGAACATGCATGACTTAAGAATTCATGTTCATGTGAGTTTTCTCTTTATTTTAGCATAGAATACCTTAATTTTTCTTTATGATGTATTATCAAAATGTTAGAAGAATTGAAAGAGGTATCACTTTGATACTTTCAGATTTAGAAAAGCTACATTTAATTTTAAAATAAATAAAGGTATATGTGAGAAAATAGGTGCACATTTACAATTGTTAAACTTTTTATTCCTTTTATTGAAATTTACTTACTTACATTAGCCAAGACCCTTTGGATTTTCATAAGTTAATAATAATATATTTAATATTGATTTTCATTTATAATACAAAGTTCCCTAGTGTATCGCATCACATTTATGCTAAAAAACTTGTATCTTTTATTTTAGCTTTTAATAGTAATAATTTAAATTGTGTACACTAATGACAATTTTTAACAATATATAAATGTACTTTAGCATGTTTTTAAAGTTAAAGAGCATCTTGCAATTGGATAAGTGAAAAAAAAAAGTAGTAGATAAGTTGAGTATTGTTAAATAAAATTTCCTTCAACATTGGCTTAAAACCATCCAAATTCAAGTTACATCAAAACCAAAAACTTCTTGCAAGTGGATAAGTGAAAAAAGCAGTACATGAATGAGTCTTCCATGTTACAAAGGGAATATCTAGGATCCTAAACTCCCAAATGAGAGGGATGAATACCAATAGTAAAACCTTTATAAATCAAATGCCATAAAAATACTTATTTTTGAAGGAGTAAAACATTCCATATCTTTTGAATTAGGAACTTTCATAATTGCACATTATGGTTGGCAATCCATAGATGTTTAAATCTTGAGCAAAAACTAGTATTAGAACTAATTATAGTATAAGCAATCTTACACCAAAACTAAATGATCATTAATCCAAGAGCCTAAAAGTCTACAATATTTAATAATATGATAAAAAAAGAATCTATAATAGCTTTGTCATTTTTTATCATAAAAAAAGAGTCATTTACATAATGCATAGATAATAATATAAAACATTGTTTTAAATAAAGATGCCTTATAACAAATTACATTGTTAATCTTTTTGAATAACATGACGTAGAAAATTTGTAGCAAGGAAGAACAGATAGGATGCAAGAGGATAATGATGCCTTACTTAGTGCTCAAGTTTTAAGATTCAATAACTATGAGATAGCTAATTTACTTCTAAATTTTAAGAAAAACATATGCACAAATTTTAAGGTTTAAACTAATGCATGCAATAAATAATTTATTTTAAATAAAAGAATAGGTGATCAATTTATTTTAAATAATGGATATGTTAATATTAATAGCCAAGAGGCAGCACCACTAGTGTTGTAAAATTAATTTGAAATATATTCATAAAAAAGAATATTTAATGTATTTTTTATATTTTATGAAATGAAATAAAATGAAGCTTTATTACATTCAAAGTCCCATGGGATCTATTGGACACATATTATATTTTCATGAAAACAAAAGATAAAACTCTATAAATTGACCAAGCACTAATGGTGTATCAAAAATAAATCATATAGGGTTTTTGCTATAACATTATAAGAATCTAAAATGGGTAGTCGTAGCACAAAAGAGAAACACATGTGACTCATTTTTAAGGGCTCATGATCTTCACAATTGATGAGTCATAATGTATACAAGTTGTGTCAACTAGCATGCGTCGACGCAACCCTATCGACAAATCCCCATTGACGCATGGTTGACACTAACACAAGTGAAGCCTATATAAATGTGTGCAACAACCACCTTTATGATAAAAAGTCCATAACATAGAGAAGCTCTTATAGTTTTATTTTTCTAGAGTTATAATATTTTCTCTCTGAGTGCCTACAATGTGAATTAAAGAGATTGTACGAATCTTATTCAAACATCATGTACCTGAACACATTAGCATGAATGGTAATAAAGATGAGATTTCTGATATTCATTGCAACACTTGGAATAGTTTAATCTTTCTTACTTGCACTTTACTTTAAAGGAACTTTGCTTTCATGAGTTTAATTAGTTAAAATACTTAATCATAATAATATAAGTACAACAACTTTGAGCATAATGCATTACCAGTTGGTAAACCTAGTAGTGGTCATTTGGTATGCCTAGTAATCACCACTGGGTAGCCTAGTAGCACTAATACTAGTGATGTATACATAGGTGGGAATGACTACTTATGTTAGGATAGTTAATCACTAGAATAACTAAGTAGTTAGATAGTTAATCATTAAACCTTTATTTATGCACCTAGTCCTTAGGACAAGAAAATATATAAAACACTTACAAAAATAGACATCATAATCCTTAACTCACATTTAACCATATGTACTAAAAACACAAGTGTAAGCTAGAAAGACAACAATCATACACTCCATTAACTCACCATCTAAGACTATAGGCAAACTTAGGAACTAACTCTACAAAATTTGACCATATTGTTGGTACATGCTTATGATTTATATGGTTGGATGTAGGGAATACATGTTGCTCATTATTGGCATCATTTTTGGGAACTTAGCTTAGCTAAGTATGCTAAGTAGGAAAAGACTGTGAAGTTATACAAAGATATTTTGGAGAACCTACAACAAACCACTATCATCTATTAAGGGAACAATTAAAGAAATAATAAAATACCAAAAAGCACAATATTTTTATCAATAACTAATACAAATTTTTCTTACAGGGATGAATCTCCACTGCACAATGAAGAATCCAATTAGCAACATGGGACATCCAAGAAGCCCCAACAACTTAGAGTTGTCTATACCCATCTGAATCCTTATAATCTAAATTTTACTTTCATCCTCCATCAACATGAATAGATGTGTTGGAGGGACATGAAAGGCAACATTATATTGCCTCCTATTTGATCCATTTCCATCATGCTAATGTCCAATCTCATCAAGCTTGACATCGCGACACTCAACTTCGAATATGAGGTCCAAGATCACACTTACAAGAATTATCATCCTATCAATGTCCAACATAGGCTAGATCAACAAATGGAGGCACAATATGAGGCCTCTAAGGGCAAGAAGACTCTAACCAAATTATTCTTGCAACAATACAAAGAGGGCAAGGATTTCTTTTTTGACCAAACCTAAGATACAAATTCCCCTCCTCTCTATGATGAGGAGACCCTTAACCAAAGGTTGCAATCAACTTTTGAAAACCTTGGTGATGGGAAAATAGGATCTCAAAACTAAGGGTCCTCAAAAGAAAAGAATCTTAGCCATTCATTTAATGGCATGGATAATGATCAGAGGAAAGACAAATAAAAGCACACAAATTAAGGTAGGAACCAAAGGAGAGAAACTAGTAGGCATCATTCCCCTTGTTCTCCTTCTTCACCCTCATCATCCTCTTCATCTTCATGCTCAAACTCTAACAAAAGGAACAAGAGCCAACACAATAGAAGAAATAGCTGAGATCACGATGGAGATGAATGGTGGGATATAAATGAATGCAAACCCCGTTAGAAAGATTAGGACCAAGGGCAAAGATAACAACAAGGGAGAGGGAAGTGTCATAGAGACCCAAGGCATAGTAGGATTCATCATAGATATCATGGCCATGAAAGGGGCTATCATGATCGCTAGCATTATGGTGAGCCTTTACTGGCTACCTAAAACATGCTTAACATTTCAAAGGTAGTGAGAATTCCAACAAGGCACTTGAAAGATAGTAGGATAATAAGGTTGAATATGAATAACATCCCTAGATTTGAATGGGAATATAATTTAGATCCAAAAAATCATCTCCAAGCCTTTCATGATGCCTATGCCTTGTAGACCATAGAGAATGAATGGCAAAAGCTAAAATTATTCCTAAGGATACTCACTAACGAAGCAAAGAGTTGGTACCAATCCTTAGAACTAGAATCCATTTGTTGATGGAGTACTATGCTAAAAATCTTTATTGACATGTACTAAACATACTCTAGAGTATCTAACTTGTAGAAACAAATCCAAGGATGAAAGCAAGGAAATCATGAGTCCTTGGATGTAGCCTTGGACAGGTACTACTCTTTGTTGCATCAATGCCTAGGCCATAAATACTCCCAAAGGGAACAACTCCACCATATTGTAGATGGGCTTAGAAACAAGAAAAGGAAAATCCTTGGGATCTATACCCAAGGAATACTTTTTGAGATGTAGGCCCATCAAATTTAAAAGTTGATAGACCAATTGGCCAAAGAAGAAGGAGAGCTAAAAAAGTGTGAAAGTATAGAAGAGTATAACAAGGATTCCTTCATTTGCAAAAGGAAGGTGCATTTTTATGACTCTAAGGGGAAGGAACTACTTGATGAAGTGGTGCAAAGAAAGATCTTACCAATACAAAAATCTATTTCCCAAGGTAGAAAAAATGTGGAACTTCTTAAATGAGAAGTTTCAAATAGCTCTGAAAATTATAGGGAAAAGAAAATATAAAGGGAGTAGTGGTCAAGAAAAAAGAAAAAAACAAGGATACAAAAAAGAAGTATTATAAGAAAAAAGAGTAAAGTTATGGCAATTGAAGAGGTTGTAGATTTTGAAATAGATGATGAAGGATGCAATATCTATCACTATGAACATCCCAAGGGATGTTGTCCTATTACGTCACATATCAAAGAATTTGGGGTGTATGCTCTAAATCCCAAACTAGCAAGGAGGAAAGCATCCAAGTAATTGCCTTAATAATTCAACCAACCAACATATTATCTTAGTGGAGCACCACCTCAACCTCAAGAGTAGTACCAACAATGGCAACACCCATAGTCATGGGGATTGTCATCACTCCAACAACATTATCCCTACAAATAGCTAGACCCTTATGGATATTATGTTCAACAACCTATATCCCCTCGTGATTCATGGAACCACACTTTCTTCTCTCACCATTACTACCCTCTAGAATATTATAGATCACCTTCTATAAGGAAGGAGTTTCCTTTTCCTTTCCATCTTTCATATCCCTTAGCAATTCCTACACTAACCACAACCACACCATTGCCACCTAATCCATCCATGTAGGGTAAAATTCCACCACAACCACAACAGAGAAATGTCATGAGGATGGTGAATTTATAGCTAAATATTTATCCGAGTGGCTTTAAACAAAAACCTTGTAAGAGACTATTCTTCAAAACCAATAATCCCATGAAACCCTCACAAGCACCCATGGTTGTTAACCTTGCCACTTGTACTTTCAAAAGTACCCTTGAGCTACCTTCAAACCAAAAGACCTCCAACATTCATACTGTTATGTTAACCCATGCAAGCATAGATTGGATAAAGGTTGGACACCTTCCCAAGAAATGATCTCATCTTGCAAGTTCCCTCATTTATTTACAAGTTTTGGAGAATGAGCCATGTGAGGCTCTCTTAGATTTAGGTTCCAAGGTGAACTTAATCTTCCAAAAAATGTATAAGACCTAGAACCTACCTCCTCTAAAGAAGAGAAATATTATACTTGAGTTGGTAGATTAGTCCATCATTGTTCCAATAGGGCTAGTAAAGGACATTGTAACCACCATTTGTGGATGGTCCTATCCTATTGATTTCCTTGTGATTCATGTGAAAAATTGTAAGGAGGACTTTCCTATCCTTATGGGAAGGCCATGGCTCAATACCATAAATGCCAAAATAGGGATTCAAGACCTTCACTTGGAAATCTCCAAGGAAAATGAATTTCATAAGATAGAGAAAAAGAGGATTCCATGCATTGCATATAGTGACATAGGATACCATTGCATGTAGAGACTATGGACGATCATAAATCCATGCAATTAGTGTGCTAAAACAATAGTTATTCAAAAATGCCTGTATGCAGTCACAACAAAGTAAGAAGGTACCCAATGGATGATAACAAATCATCAAGTTAAATCCACCATATGCATGGAACCATTGGAAAGCCTCACAAGTGCCTATATTAAGAACATGGATGAAATGGAGCACCTCCATCAACTCCCCTAGACACAAAGTGACATGGAATGGGGAGAGCTAGAGATCTTTAATCACTTCAAACAAGAGCCTCTTGAACTAAAGGCTTTACTGACAACATTGGAATATGCTTTTCTTAGTAATGACAAGTCAGTAATCATCAATGCCAAACTTTCTCCAAAATAGAAATAGAAGCTATTACATAATAATTGACCGATAGATTTTCCTTGGTTATATCATAAACTTACAAGAATATATCTATGAATATGCCAACACCGCATCTATATAGACTCCTCCATCAAGCCAAAGAGGTAGTTACAGAGAAGATTGAATCATAAACTGAAGCAAGTTGTCAAAGAGGAGGTTGAACAACTCCTTAAACCTGGGCTCATCTATCCAATTGTAGATAATGAATGGATTAGCACACTTGTTATTGTACCCAAGAAAGGAAGAAAATTGAGAGTTTGCATAGATTTTTTTGCTATTAAATATGATAACCTTCAAGGAACATTTTTCATTGCCATTTGTTGATCAAGCGTTGGACATGATAACATGGCATTGCTATTACAATTTTTTGGATAGTTATAGTGGATATAACCAAATCCAAATTATGCCTGAGAACCCAGCCAAAACCACATTCACAAGTCCCTGGGGGACTTTTGCATATAGAAAGATGCCCTTTGGCCTATGCAATGCCCCTTATACCTTCCAATGTTTGGTTCTTAGCATCTTTCAATAGCAAATTGGTAGTGGGACAGAAGCCTTCATGGATGACTTCTCTACCTATGGTACCACATTTGAGTAAGTCTTGGATCATCTTAAGCAAGTGCTTTAATGATGTGTGGAGACTAACTTAAGCTCAACTAGCAAAATAGCCATTTGATGATCCAAGAATGCATTATATTGGGGCATGGAATTTTGGAAAAATGGATCGAGGTGGACTTGGAAAAAGTACGGGTCATTCAAGGAATCACTAAGCAACCTAAAACAGTGAAAGATGTATGGTCATTCCTTGGCCATACTAGTTATTATCAGCACTTCATCGAGAACTTCTCAAAAATTGTTAAGCCATTGGTTGAGCTAACCAAGAAGGATGCACCCTTCAATTGGACCAAATAATATGAGTTAGCATTTCAAAAATTAAAAAAAAGCTCATAAAGACTCCAATTCTACATGCTCTTGATTGGTTTAGACCTTTCCACATTATGAAAAATGCATCCAATTATGCTTTAGGGGTTGTGCTTACACAATTGAATGATTAGAAACATCCTTACTACATCCATTGTGCAAGCAGAAGCATCATCGAGGCATAATTAAATTACACCACCACAAAGAATAAGCTCATGGTGGTGATGTATGCCTTAGAAAAGGTAGGCACTATGTGCTTGGATACCAAGTTTTTGTGCACACAAACCATAGCGCCATTTGGTTTCTCATGGACAAGCCAACAGTGAGTCCCTCTATCATATAGTGGCTAATAATCATATAACAGTTCAACCTCACCATGGTGGACAGAAAGGGTATTGAGAATGTGGTTGCTAATTGTTGGCACATTTAGGCTATTTAATGGAGCAGGCTTTATGAGGTTGTAACACTTATTAAGGGAAGCTTTGAGAAGTTTGAGTTTCAAATCCGACATTTGGAGATTTTAAGAAAAGCAACATATGGCAAAATAAACTGTTTACCTTCGGTATTTGGCAATGGGACTGTTGAAAAGTTCTCTTTGATAATAAGGTGGGTTACATTTATTCTCCCTAGTTTTAATTCTTGGTATTGGTATTATCAATCAGACGGTGATATTTAGCATGGAAAACAAACATATGATTTTGGTACCGAGGCTGACCATCAATTACAAGATTATTTTCATTACAACTCAGCTGTTAAATCTAGAAAGAGAAATACTTCTACATCTTCTCCAAATTCATATGGAGCTTTTACGTGGCTCAAGTGTGTAGAATTTTTTGGTCATTACTTATCCCTACCGGTGATACTCACCTTCTTCCAGTCCATCTCTCTGTAGAGATTCTAGAGGTCTGTCTAACTCTTATTTGGAACATGCTATGAGGTGGATCATAAAGGTTTTAGCTTCGATGTTCTGAGAGTATAAATATCGATGCAAGCTAGAGGACATGATCCCTGAGTCAAGGTTACAATCTGGCAATCTTCAGCAATATATATATATTTTTTTATGCATTTTGGAAGCCGTCACCTACTTCACCGGATGGAATTCAGTCATCTTTACAAGAAGCTTGCAATCCAGATGCCAACGGCCTTTAATGTCTGCATCTCCTGTTATGCCATTTGGACACCGACAACGAATTAGTGCTAACGAGAAGGAAATCATGTCTACAGAGAATGAGATTGAATAGCATGTAAGGGAAAATCAAGCATTCACAATCTGTGGAAAATCAATTAAGCCAGCTATCATGATCTCTATTCGAGTGTATGCATGACCGTTACGTGCAGCAGCCAGTGGTAAATTCTGTTTTGAACTTTGAACGCTGGGCCTTGCCTCATGCGCTACGTAACAATGAATAACAGCAAGACTTGCAACACTTTCAGAGCAATATAGAAGCTTGGTTGGTGAATGTCTACGAGTTTTGAGGATCAAGATCCAACTCTGAAGCGTTTAAAGGGATGGTTGCAGAATGAGTTTGGAGATAATGTTCTCAATATTTGGCGCTGCAGCGACTATATAATAGTGTCAATATAGGTGTTTCAGCTATGCAGGATCGATTTCATGAATGAGCATAAGATTGACAGGCATACCAATACCACGATGGCAGGCAGGCAAGATGAGGAGAAGTTGGAGTATGTTCTTAACGGTGTCGTGATGACGCTGATGGAGCCATCCTAGTAGTGGTATGGTATGACAAATAGCAGCCATTGGTCCACTTGTTGGGCAAGCCACAAAATCCACAGCCACTTCAACGGCTCCCTTGAAAGCGAAGAATTTAGGGATGCCAGTTTTGACGTTGAGAGAGAAGTATTTCATGTACACAAATTGGATATTGCAGCATGTCGTCAAGGCTCAGCTTTGTGCTTCATTGCGAGATCGCGTGCGTAAAATCAAAATTGAAGACATTGAGGCACAAGTGTTTAAGGCGATGTTGCACTTCATTTACATAGACGCACTTCCAAATATACTACTTGATGTTACTGAGTTAACATCAACATCTACGATTATCTCAACTATAATGGCTCAACATCTCTTGGCAGGTGCTAATCGTTATGGCTTAGAGAGACTAGGTTGTTTGTGAGGCAAATTATGTCAAGAAATCACTATAGACACTTGCAATTATATCTTATATTTCTATGGTTGTAATTTTCTATGGAAGTTATAACCAAAGCCTCATAATGTTTATAACCCACCTTAATTTTTCATGATGATTGTAACCCCCAAAAGCCACTATAAAAAGGGCTTCAAAGATGGATTATAAAGAGAGAGATCAAGAAGAAGAAGATATTAAAGATTGTAAGATGGCTTTCTAATTTATCAATTCAATTACTTTGTTTCCACCTTGTGAGTTCATTTCTTCCCATTTTATTTTAGTTACTTAGTTAATGGTTTAGATAGTATCATGTTTGGCATTTAATTTTGGGATTTTTTAAGGTTGCCTTTATAGCTCTATTTTTGCATAATATTAAACTTCTATTAAGGTTTGCCAAATAAGAGCTTATGTTGTATTAAAAAAACATCTTAAGCAATTTAATAATAATGTCTTATAGAAATTGTCTATTTGAGTTTAGGGAATCTAGATAATCTTTGATACTATGAGATGACTGAAATATCTTCTTTATTTATAAAGTTTATTGCCTTAATATTGTAATTTTGAAATTGTCAAATTTTTCTAGAAATTCTATTGTTTATCTTGACCAACATTTAACTAGCCAAATAGAAACTTGTACTTTGTCATTTACAAAGCGTTTTTGTAGTAAATAAAAGTGTCTTTTATGAAATTGCTTGTTGAGCTTAGAGGGTTTGGATAATTCGTAATAGATTGAATTAGGATAGCTTTATTGTGAAGTGTTTCCTCATGTCAATTTATCTTGCTTAAATGTTTGTGATTCCACACAAATTGCTTTTTTTTTTGTTCTCTTTCTAAAATCCATTAAATATCGCTTTATTTCGAATTTTCTTGTGGAACTTTCTCTCTGGGGAAAATTAGGAGTAGATTAACAAAATTGTGCTTAAATGTTTTGGTGAAATTTGATTTGTTACAAGTAATGTACTATAGGGACTATATAGACTAAGTGATTTGACAAAATAGGAACCTTCAACAACTCATAGTATTCAACAAAGTTAGCTGAATTTCTTTTATGATAGTCAATTACAGTTTCATACACAACCTAACCATTTTAACATTTACAATAGCAAACACATACTTACGTTTAGTTTTTTTCATAGCCACCAAGTCTATTTGGAGGTATTTGACCCTTGGTGTTTCTAAAAACCAACGAGCACCTAAACCCTGTTTGAAGAACACCTTCATTTCCTGTGACCCCAAAGTCACAAGATTGAAGGCAAAATGTTGGTGGTCCCAAATGGTCTCCAACACTGACTGCTTGTCTTGGTTACGATGTAACAACAAAGAGGATAAAGGGTCTTTATCCAATCAATTTCTAGATGAACTCTTCTTTGTCAAAGTTGTTGAAATGGAAAGTCTTGATGATCCTAACTAGTACAAGGAATTCTTCTTCTATCTACTCACTTAGAAAATACCAAAGGAATGGAATAATAGGAAGAAACAATAGTTTCTTCACCAATCCAAACACTACATGGAAATTCAAGACAACCTTTATAATGTTTGCATTGATGGCTTGGTACAATGGTGCATGCCCAATGATGATTGATGAGTGGCGAGGTACCCCTACACTCAACCATACGAAACGAGCATAGCACACATGATCCTGTCAAACTCCATAGACTAAATGCCTAAACGCCCCCTGGAACACTTGGGGTTAATCATTTCTTGTCTTCCCAGACTTACTTGTTGTTGTCACGGTGTATGGTTAAGTAAGTCCGAGGTATATGATTTTTATGGTCTTTTATGGTTTTTCTCCTATGCTAAGAGGTGAAGGATTGAGAGAACTAACTAACTCTAACTAAGGACCTAAGTCTAAATTAACTAGCGTCAGCATC
>MNCI01000958.1:30990-140034 GCA_015680685.1 Gnetum montanum
AGCCTAAACGTGATGAGCAGCCAATTCCTTGACTAGTCGTACACACCCGTAGATGCTCATAATCAAGTCGTACTCATCCCGTATTCTAGAAGTTGAGGGTGAGAGAGACTAATCGCGATGAGTAGCTGATTCCTTGGTTAGCCATACACATTCATCAATGCTCGTAACCAAGTCGTACTCATGCCGCACTAATGCAGGTAATAAATAACATGTAATAAATAACAGGTAATAAATCCTATTCCATGCAGTGCAAGGTTTATCCACAAAGCTCGTCTTTATTGTCATACACAACTTGCGTTCAAGTACAAAGCTGCTTGAATAAAGATCTGTTCACTTGGGGACTCCTACTGCAGGCACATGGAAAATATTCTATCTTTGGAGTGATCAAACTACCAAAGTTTTTCTACTTTTAGCCTAGGATGAGAAATGAGGGGAGTGACGCCTCTTATTTATAGATTTGGCGACGAACCGCGATATTGCGGCCCATGCGATATCGCGTCTCATCAATGATCAACTTCAAATCCTCCAAGATGTTCATGAAGGTCCTTTTGGAGGCCATTATGCAAGGAGAAGAATGGCTTTAAAAATGCTTATGGTGAGATATTACTGGCCAACAATCTTTAGGGATGTCCATCAGTTCTCCTATTCATGCGAACATTACCAATGAGATGGAGGGATGACTATGGATGGAAGGGCCCCAATAGTAGATTTAACCATTGAAGCCTTTTTATCTTTGTGGCATTAACTCCATGGGGTCCATCAACCCCATGTTCAACAGAAAGGCATACATCATTGTAGTAATTGACTACTACACTAAATGGGCTGAGGCTACCATTGTCATCGACTATTCATATTCAATGGCAACATGGTTTGTACAACAAAGTCTGGTAAACAGGTTGACATGCCAAGGGCACTTATTTCTAATAACGAAACTCATTTCATAGGTGCTAAATTTCAAAAATTAATGCAATGCTTAAGGGTAGAGCATGAAGTAATAACTTCATATCACCTCCAAGTTAATAATCGAGTTGAAGTCACCAATAGGGAAATAACTAGAATACTAACATGCACAGTTAGTAACTATAAGAAAGATTGGAGCACAAAACTCAACAATGCTCAATGGGCCTATCAATTCACTTGGAAACTTTCTATTAGCTATTCTCCTTATGAGCTATTATATAGAAAATTACCAACCCTTCCAATTCAAACAAAGATCTGTACACTTTCAATGGCTTGTGAATTTGACATTAATTTAAGTCTAGCACAAAAGGAACATTTAATGACATAAAATGTACTAGATGAAAATTGATAGGCAATCCTATCCATGAATGAGGTGCACAAGGCACATGCCAAACAACATCATGACTTATGCATACAAAAAGTTAAATTCCAACCAGATGATAAGGTTCTTTATTGAAACCCCATAGATGTACCACAACAAACAAAATTTCAAATACTATGGAAAGGACCTTATATTATTCATACAACTTTTCATTTTTGGGTCATGATGATTTACCACCCTTCCAACCCAAATAAACAGCTACTAGTCAACATTCAACAAGTGAAACTTTTCCTAGAACCAAGGAAAACTAGTGACATGGACATCTCAATTGATGAACAAGCATGCTCTATCTTTTGGATATTCTCCTTCCAACTTAGTCATGGGGGAGATAGCCACAAGTGTTAAGATTCTATGCAGGCTATTCAATTTTCCAACTTTTTGTTTTGCATCATTCTTTTTATCTTTTTGATGGAGTGTATTTTATCTGGCTCCAATATCGGAGCCTTGATATTAGATACTTGATATGGGGACCCAGAAGCAATGTCAGATATCCAATATCACAGAGAGTGTGTCAACCTATAAAAATAACACTTGGACACATGGTTTTAAGAAATATTAGTCATCGCATAGTAAAGCTCTTGTAGTTTTTCTTCTCTAGAGTTAAAATATTTTCCTGAGTGCCTGTAGTAGGAGTCATTGAGTGTAAAAATATTTGTTTAAGCACTATTGTACCTAAGCACGATAGTGTGTGCATTAATAAAGATGAGTTTTCTAAAACAACCTTCCAACACTTTAGCTAGGTTAAATATTTTCTTTATGAATTCAATGTTTTCAGCAATTTTGTTCAATGCTTTAAGTAATTAAACTAAATTAAGCTAAATTAGGATATATTAAATAATAATTAATTAAGCACATAAGTACAACCACTTCAAGCCTGCACATGATGCTTAGTAATCCTAGTAACGCTTGATGTTTGGTAACCTAGTAGCATCATACATGTTCAAGATGTGTATGGAAAGTGGGATCAAATGTTTATGTTAGGATTAGTTAGACATTGGTTAGTTAATTAGGTTAAATCACAATATCGTAGTGCACCATCATATCTATAAATAAGAGGAGGCTCTTCCTTTTTTCTCATTCTAGGCTAGACCGTAGCGAAACTCTGGAAGTTTGATCCCTCCAGAGATAGAATATTTTCCATGTACCTGTAGTAGGAGCTCCAAACTAAATGGATCTTTATTCGAGCAAATATTGTACCTGAAAACAAGTTTGTGTACAACAATAAAGATGAACTTCTTGGATAAACCTTGCAATGCATGGGATAGGCTAAATAGGACTTTCATTATTGTTATTTATTTTTTACCATTTAAATGCTTTATTAGTCATTAAATCTTCCTCAACCCTTTTCTCCTAGTTAAGTGCCTCAATACAACCGCTTTGAGCACATGCGTTACGCTTGGTGATCCCAGCAACGACTAGCGTTTTGTAATCAAGGTTGCATTAGTTCAGGGTGTGAACAGTAAATGGGAATGGATACTGATGCTAGGTTAATTAAGGCTTAGTTAGTTAGTTAAAGTTAGTCAATTAGTCTCTTCACCCTTCACCTTATCAGCATAGGAGATAAAACAGAAAAGATATAAAAATCATATACCTCGGACTTACTTAACCATACAACCGTGACAAATACAAGTAAGTCTGGGAAGACAATGAATAATTAACCTTAAGTGTTCCATGAGGTGTGTAGGCTCTTAGTCTGCAGAGTTCGATCGGATCGGGCGTGTAACACTCATATTCGTATGGTTGAGTGTAGGGGTACCTCGCCACTTATCATTGGAGCCGTTGCCGGGGACTAAGTTTTTTGTGCGCTAAGTAGAACATAGGAAATTATCCACATCATTGGGAGGCTAAACAAACCCTTAGGGTTAATTAAATGAAAAATTATATAACGGTTAATCAGCACATTGAATAAGACACAATGTCTTCTTCTTCTTCTCATAAGAGCACTTCACCACCTAGGGATCATACAAGAAACAATCGGCACCAAACACATAACCGAAAACCGCCAGTTCCTCAACAATATTTGGTGGTATACACTCATCTTGATGAGTACATACCCGATTTTACTTTTATCCTCCATCAGGATGAACAACTGCGCTGGAGAGACTTGCAAGGTAACATAGTGCTACCTCCAGATCGTGCAGTCCCCAACATGCTCCTCCGTGCTTTGGCACATATAGGCATGACACAGCTATACGCTGAATACATTATAGGTGATTTTGACACAAGGGATTACCATCCCACAACTACACAACGTTCAAGGGACTCAAGGCAAGAAAGCCACCATACATTTTTGAAGGGCAAAGGGGTCCCACACGTCCTAAGTGAAATTGGAGATAGTGGACCACTTATAATGGGTTCTCTATTGAAAGATGTTCCCCCTCCCAACGAAAGTGAGGAGGAGGGGTATTAGAACCTATGCTCCACGATACAAAACCCTGGTTCTGATCCTCGTGAATGCCAACTGTTCACTGAGGGAACAAAAACACATGACAAGGACGGGCACTCTGATCATCATCATGATCGGGGCAGGGAACATCAAAGAGAAGGTAAGAAACATCGTCATGAGGATGGTTGTCCTTCTTCTTCCCCTTCATCACATCACTCATCCTCTCCTTCCACATCGAGGCGTAGTCATAAAGAGCATAACGGTGAGGATAAGGGTAAGCGAAATGAGAGACCTCGACGAGAGAGTCGAGAGAGAGGACGAGGGCAGTCTAGAGAGTCTAGGCATGAAAGAAGGGAAAGTAGGGAACAACGTAGACATCATAGATGTCATGAAAGAGATGATCATGAAAAACCCCTACTTGCCACCCAAAGCATGCTAGATATAACGGAGGCTGTGAGAATACCAGCAAGGCATCAAAAAGATAGCCGGATCAAGCACTTAGACATGAATCACATCCCATGATTTGAGGAGGGATACAACGCTGATCTGCAAAATCATTTATATGAATTCCATGATGCACCTTGCAAAACATAGAAAACAAGTGGCAAAAACTAAAGTTGTTTCCTAGGACACTCATAAAGGAAGCAGAGAGTTTGTACAATTCCTTAGAATCAGAAACCATCAGGAGGTGGAGTACAATGTTAGAACTCTTCAACAATAAATATCAAATGTACTCTAGAGTGTCTAACTTGCATAAGCAGATCCAAGGATGGAAGCAAGGTACTCATGAACCCTTGGATGTTACCATGGGCTGGTATTACGCATTATTACATCGTTGCTCGAGCCATGGTTACGCACAACAGGATCAACTTCACCATCTCGTAGATGGGCTAAGGTATGAAACTAGGAGAATCCTTGGGACTTATGCCCAAGGGATATTATCAAAACTTAAATCCCATGAGATTCATCACTTGTTGGAGAAAGTAGCCAAAGAAGAAGGGGAGCTATGAAAAAGAAAAAGTGTAGAAGAATATCACTCTGATCCTTCCCTCTAGAAGAGGGAAGTGAGATTTTGTGATGAAGAGGATGAGTCACCACTCTAAGAGTTGGTGAATAGGAAAACCTTGCCACTTCAAAAACTAACAACAGAAGCATTAGCTAAGGTAGATGAAATATGGAGCTCCTTAGACAGTAAAATTGAAACTGTCCTAAAAATCGTAGAGGAGTCTATAGAGGAACGAAGTAGTGACAAGGACAAGAGAAAGTGGAGAGATTCAGGCCCTGCACGTGACAAGGGTAAGGGAAAAATAACTATTGTTGATGAGGTTGTGGATTCGGACACAGACAATGATGGTGGATATGAGATCTACCACTATGACCATCCTAAGGGATGTTGTCCAATCATCTCACATCTACAAGAGTCTGGGGTGTATGCACTCAACCCGAGACTTAACAGACGGCAGACACCCCGAAGGTTACCTTATCCCTAAGGTAACCCAAGACAGTTTCACCAACCGTTGATGTACTATCCAAGTGGAACTCCACCACAACCCATTGAGCAACATCAGTAGTGGTAATACCCACAGTCATGGGGGATTCCACCACTGAAACAATAATACCCTTACTGGCAACCCAATCCTTATGGCTACTACGTGCAGTAGCAGATTTCTCCAAGTGACTCCATGGATCACGCAACTCCCCAATGTTACTACCAAGTTCAGGAGTACTTTAGAAGGACTCCTTCTCCTCCAGGAGACGCTCTACATCCATACCATCCTCCTAATACGTTTGCACCTCTTCCACTGGTATTTCCACTACCTCCTACTCCAACAATGCAAGGGAAACTCCCCACTCAACCACAGCAATGTAACGCTACGAGAGTTGTAAACCTTCAACCCTCTACTAGTTCTGACAACCACAAAAAGAGAAGACCTTTCTTCAAAACCAAAAGCCCAGACAAGCTCTCACAACCACAAGCGGTTGAGTCTGTAACTAGTCCTCCAACATACAAGGCTTCGGAGCTCCCTTCAAATGAATATCAGAGCTCAACGCATACGGTTATGTTAACACATACCATAACCGACTAGATCAAGATAGGCCACCTTCCCAGAAAACTATCTAACCCTGGAAGTCCCTTAATCTACCTCCAAGTCACCAAGAACAAACCACATAAGGCTCTTCTTAACTCAGGTTCCGGAGTCAACTTAATATCATGAGAAATGTATCAAGCCTGGAACCTGCCCCAACTTAAGAAGAGCAATATTCAACTAGAGTCGGCTGACCAATCCATCACCATTCCCTTGGGATTGATGGAGGACATCGTTGCCACTGTGTGTGGTTGGTCATACCCAGCTAATTTCCTGGTGATCCAAATAAACAATGATAAATGGAATTTTCAAATAACAATGGGAAGGGCATGGCTAAGTACAATTGATGCACACCTAGGAATCAGCAATCTTTCCCTCGAAATATCCAAGAAAAATACTTTTGGGAAGATTGAGAGAAAGAGAGTTCCATGCATCGCGTATAGTGACACAGGGTGCCATTGCATGCAGAAATCATGGGTGATGCGAAGTTTAACATTGCCTGCATGCAATAGGTGTGCACAAGATATTGACATACAAAAGTACCTATATGCAGCAGCCACACAACAAGAAAACACCCAGTGGCTGATGGCTGATCAAGGGAGCAACTCGATAACATGCATGGAACTAACTGAGAGGATAACTAGTGCTTACATTGAAATAACAGACATACTAGAGCAAGTTTGTTGCCAACTTCCAACCCTTAACTTCAAAAACATTAATTGGTGGAAGTTGAAGATTCCTAAGGAATTTAGACAAGAGCCCCTAGACCTAAAACCATTGCCCACTGGTTTGGAATACATGACCCTTGAAAATGGAAAATCGGTAATTATCAACGCAAAACTTGTCCCCAAGCAAAACGAAAGCCTATTGAAAGTAATCAATAAATGGTCAAAACCCTTTGCCTGGTCATACCTCAAGCTAACCAAAATACACCCTAGGATATGCCAGCATAGGATTTACACGAACCCCTCCATGAAGCCTTGGAAGCAACCAAAGAGGCGATTGAACCCGAAATTGAAACAAGTAGTGAAAGAAGAGATAGAATAGCTCATCAAGGCTGGGTTCATATATTCCATTGCTGATAGTGAATGGGTTAGTCCTCTAGTAATCGTACCTAAGAAAGGAGGAAAATGAAGGGTATGTATAGATTTTAGGTTACTGAACATGGTAGCATTCAAAGATCATTTTTCATTGTCGTTCGTCAACCAAGTCTTGGACACTATAGCGAGGCATCACTATTATAGTTTTCTGGATGGGTATAGTGGATATAATCAAATACAAATAGCACCTAAAGATCAAGCCAAAACAACGTTCACTAGTCCCTGGGGAACGTTCACATATAAGAAAATGCCATTTTTCTTGTGCAATGCCCCCGCCACATTCCAACGTTTAGTCCTAAGCATATTTCAACAACAGATAGGAAACGAAGTGGAAGTCTTTATGGACAACTTCTCCACTTATGGGACAAGCTTTGATCAAGCCCTAGACCAGTTAAAGCAAGTGCTAAAATGATGCATTGAAACCAATCTAAAGCTCAACTGGCAGAAAAGCCATTTGATGGTTCAAGAGGGCATAGTACTGGGGCATAAGATTTTGCAATCAGGAATAGAGGTAGACCCAGAAAAAGTAAAGGTTATCCAAGGAATCACTCGACAACCAGAAACAGTCAAAGATATTTGGTCATTCCTTGGACACACTGGCTACTATAGGAGATTCATTGAGAACTTCTCCAAGATTGCCAAACCATTGGTAGAATTAACGAAAAAATATGCACCCTTCGAATGGACCAGGGAATGTGAACGAGCATTCCAAACTCTAAAATAAAGGCTTGTGGAAACCCCTATTCTACAAGCCCCTGACTGGTCCAGACCATTTCATATAATGACCGATGCATCTAATTATGCCTTAGGAGCCGTACTAACATAGTTAGATGAACAAAAATGCCCTTATTACATCCACTGTGTGAGTAAGAGTATTGCTGGTGCACAACTCAACTACACAACTACCGAAAAGGAATTAATGGTTGTAGTGTTTGCACTGGACAAATTTAGGCACTATGTGTTGGGCTACAAAGTGTACATTCATACAGATCATAGTGCAATTCGGTTTCTCATGAACAAGCTAATGGTTAGCCCTCGTATTATACGTTGGTTGATAATCCTTCAAGAGTTCGATTTAACAATAGTAGATCGAAAGGGCACCGAGAACGTAGTTTCTGATCATTTATCTCGGTTGCGTTGGGACAACAAAGAGGATGAATATGCTGTATCTGATCATTTTCCTGATAAAACCCTCTTCGCCAATGTAATAAATAACCAACCCACTGGAACAAATTGGTATAGTAGCATTCTTACTTATCTCCTTTCCCAACAAACACCACAGGGGTTGGACTTTAGGAAGAAGCAACGGTTTCTTCATAAAACCAAGTACTTCATGGAAATCAAGGGACAACTCTATAAAGTCTATCCTGATGGCTTGGTTCAATGGTGTGTGCCCAATGTGAATCAATTAAGAGTTCTCTAGAATGCTCATGAGGGTCCCTGTGGGGGCCACTATGCAGGGAGATGAACGGCCATTAAGATCTTGCTTATAGGATATTACTAGCCAACGCTATTTCGGGATGCCCATCAATTTTTCCAATCCTATGAGCGTTGTCAACGGGATGGTGGAATGACTACTATGGAGGGTCCATAACAATGGATTCAACCCTTGGAACCCTTTTATATTTGGGGAATATATTTTATGGGGCCTATTACACCGATGTCCAATGGAAAAGCTTATGTCATTGTTGCTGTTGACTATTTAACCAAATGGGTTGAAGAAGCTGCTGTAACAAATTGCACATCATCTACAGCTGCACGATTTGTACAGCAACAAATTGTCAATAGGTTTGGTGTGCTGCGTGCACTCATCTCTGATAATGGAACACATTTTATGGGTGCAACCTTTCACAAGTTGATGCAACGCTTAGGGGTTGAACATAAATTAATCATACCTTATCACCCCCAAGCTAATGGCCAAGCTGAAGTCACCAATTGGGAGATTACAAGAATATTAACAAGAACAATTTGCAAATTTAGGAGAGATTGGAGCACGAAACTAAACGATAATCTATAGGCATACCACTCCACATGGAAACTCCCTACAGGCTACTCTCCCCATGAGTTGGTGTACAGAAAACTCCCAAAACTTCCAATTCAAACTGAGCTCCGTACACTATCCATGGCATATGACCTCCACCTTAACCTTGATCTAGCACAAAAACAAAGATTGACATCTCTAAACATGCTATATGAGAATCTATTGGTTGCCCTATCATCAAACGAGATACACAAGGCACATAACAAACAACGACATGACTCAAAAATTTGAAAGGTTAAGTACCAACCAGGAGACAAGGTCCTTTACTAGAACCCTGCACATGTACCACAACGTATGAAATTTCAAACATTGTGGGAAGGATCCTACATTATCCATAAGACCTTTCCCTCGAGAGCCATGACAATATACAAGCCTAAAACCCCTGATAAGAGATTACTGGTCAATGTGCAACAAACCAAACCTTTCCATGAACCAAGAACAACCAGTGCAACTCACACCTCTGATAGTGAACAACCATGCTCCTTATTTCAGATCTCTCCCTTTCCATTCAATCATGGGGGAGATGGCCACCTGTGCTAATAAATCGAGGCCCTCAGTTCTTTTTAAGTTTTTGTCTTACACATTTTTGTTTTACATGTTTTTTTTGCACGTTTTTTGTTTTACACGTTTTTTTTTTACAAATTTCTTTAAATTTTCTTATTTTTGTTTTACAACATCGTTCATACCTTTTCATTGTGTGTGTGTGTGTGTGTGTGTGTGTGTGTGTGTGTTACCCACCTTGTAAGTTTGTCATTTAATAAGTGTTTTCCATGATGGTATGAACTGTTTTTATATTGATTGCTGATATTTGGTTTTTACCTTTAAGTCATGATGTTGATACTAAGGTATGTTCTTTTGATATGACAGGAAATGAGTCCACTTCATCCATACATCCACAAATCTCTATGGTCTCTCTCAGCTTGGAAATGTACAATCCCCTTCTAAATAAGAACTATAACGAATCGGTGACTGGGCATTTCTCAAACTAAGGAAGGAATCAAGGATTGAAAAGGGTGTGACTTCAAGGGAACTTAATGCATTTGTGTTGGCCATTCTCTTGGGTGCTTGGATGTTTTCTTCTTGAGTTCTCTTACCATTTTGACGTTACTTCATCATCGGGAAGCTGAGCTAATAAAAATAACAAAGTCTTTGCATGGTGTGGTTCTCACGCATAAACACATAAAACAAAAAAAAAGAGTGAGAATTCAAAGCACACCCCTTAGATGAAATAATTATTTGGGCTACAAGAACTAGTTATGGAACTAAAATAAAATTGTTCCCTCTAATTAAGGCCCTTCTTTCTTCCCATTCTCTCCTTCTTGTTTCGTCGAAATGGTGGTGGCTCTTGGGTGAAGGCATTCTTGTTACTTCAAGAGGATGGATTGGCCAAATGCATTAATGCGAAGTCACTGGATGGGGTTTGTTGAGGCTGGACTTGGAATGGGATATGCTAAGTCACATTAATCATGAACTACACAAGGGGCTACACACCACCTTGTTCTTGGGATTCCATTCCATTCTCTTCTCTCCATCCTTCTCTCCATTGTTCACCTCATTGTCGGTTGTATCATTAGTGTATATTTTGGTTGATGCATTGTTTTCTTTTTGGTAAATTCTTGTGGTTACGACTTTAACTCTTGTTCCAAATGACATTCCCAAAGCTTATGAACTCTTTGAATGTGGGTTTGTCATGGCATTAAGGGCATGAGCTTGCTTTGGGGAGGACCCATTGACATTCCTCTTTGGTGCACCAGTTAAATTTTTTCCCCTAAAATTTTTGCAATCCACTCTATTTTGTTCATTTCCATCTTGACATCCATTTCATTGACATTATAGTTGTCTCTTTTTCTTCATCTTTCTTATTCCTTTTCTTTTTCCATTCTCTCACTACCAGAGGTTCGTGATTCATCATGGGGGTACGAGGCCCATTTTTTTTGATTTCCTCCTAACCCCTACACCTTCGGTAGTCACCAATATTATATCTCCAGATCCGTAATCAGCCATACCACAACCTAGCCAACGGATCTTTCACCGAAGCAAGGTATCAACAGCATTGAAATTCATTTACCCTTTCTAATATAAGATTGTGTTGTGTGTGCATATGGCAATCATGCAACAATGGATTGGATCTAGAAGGAACACATGGAATGGAGCAGTGCTGAAAGCAACTATGCAAGGAGCAAAATCGATGGCGTGCTTACGGATGGACAATGAAAGTCGCAATCTTGGCGTTGGCAGCAGCAAAACTTCTTTCTCTCTCTCTTTCTCAACTGCCAAAATGAGGTCTAATGTCAAATGTATAAAGTGTTCACTCTTGTTGTCATGAACACTAGTCTTGTCTTGTCTTGTAATGATGATCCATTCACATGTCATCCCATTAGTTCCATTTTGAGTTAATAATCCCATACCGTCCCAATATTTTGTAAGGAACTTGAGGATGAGTTTTTATTCAATCATGGGGGTATGATGGGACACGATATCACATGGGCCATGATATCACGTCCGCCATGATATCGCATCCCCCGCAATATCGTGTACACAATATCGCGTCTTCCCCTGCGATATCCCATACGCAATATCGCAGTGCGTCATCATATCTATAAATAAAAGGTAGCTCTCCCTTCTTTCTCATTCTAGGCTAGATTGTTGCAAAACTCTAGCAATTTAATCCCTCTAGAGATAGAATATTTTCAATGTACCCGCAGTAGGAGCTCCAAAGTGAACGGATCTTTATTCGATCAAATATTGTACCTGAACACAAGTTTGTGTACGGCAATAAAGACAAACTTCTTGGATAAACCTTGCAGTGCATGGGATAGGCTAAATAGGACTTTCATTATTGTTATTTATTGTTTACCATTTAAATGCTTTATTATTCATTAAATCTCTCTCAACCCTTCTCTCCTAGTTAAGTGCCTCAGTACAACCGCTTCGAGCACATGCGTTACGCTTGGTGATCCCAGCAACGACTAGTATTTGGTAACCAAGGTTGCATTGGTTTAGGGTGTGAATGGTAAGTGGGAATGGATACTGATGCTAGGTTAATTAAGGCTTAGTTAGTTAGTTAAAGTTAGTCAATTAGTCTCTTCACCCTTCACCTTATCAGCATAGGAGATAAAACAGAAAAGATATAAAAATCATATACCTTGGACTTACTTAACCATACAACCATGACAAATATAAGTAAGTTTGGGAAGATAACAAATAATTAACCTTAAGTGTTCCATGAGGCGTGTAGGCACTTAGTCTACGAAGTTCTACCGGATCATGTGTGTAACGCTCATATTCATATGGTTGAGTGTAGGGGTACCTTGCCACTCATCAATTACAAATTAAATTACTTCATTCCTTTTATTTTTTATTTTAAGCACCCAAAACATAAAACATCAAAAATAATATGCCTTGATTACACTTAATCATATCTCTACATATCACAAGTGTAATTGGGAAGACAATGAATGATTGTTAGGGCAAGTTCGCTTCCTAAAGACTAGTGTACCAAAAGATATAAAGTCCACAGAATTTGATGAGATTACTCATGAACACTTAGTGATTCATATGGTTAAGCGTAGGGGTATTCACCACTCATCATTGGCACCATTGTCAATGACTCCTTTTTGTTTGAAACATGCACTATCTAGGCATAATGAAAATAATTAACCTCATTAGATGAACCCTAAGGACAAAATCATTCTCAAAATAAATATAATAAATTAAAAACACTAATATTTTATTGTAATTACAAAATATCTTCTTCTCATAGGCACAATGATACTAAACCACTAGTGCCTCAAGAATGTAGGGTGGTATATACTCATCTAGATGAGTATGTGCCTGACTTCACCTTCATCTTACATCAAGATGAACAACTAAGGTGGTGAGATATCAAGGGAAACATTGTAATTCCTCTCAATCAATCTATGCCTAGAATGCTACTCCAAACGCTTAAGAGGTTGGGCATCTAAGATCTTCAAGAAGAGTACTTTGTGCATGACCATAACTACTAGCACTTTCAACCCACTAAAACACAACATAGGATAGATTAACACCAAGAGAAGCATCATGAGGCTTTGAAGGGAAAATAGTTCACCAACCCCTTATTCCTACTGAACCAAAATAACAATGAGGATCCTCCCTCTAGGGGTTCTCAACATGAGGATTCTCCACCCCATGATATTGGTGATGGGGATGTGAACTTGATTTTGCAATTCACTATCAATAATCCATGTTTAAAAGAAAGTAGGAGTCAAAGCAAGGGCTTGAGCAAGCATCAAGATGACAAGAAAACTAATGAACATGGTTGTGACAACCGTAGAGGTGATGGCAGACACCACAGTGGTGGCAATCCTCCTCCCTCTTCATCCTCTTCATTTGCATCTTCTTCCTCTTCTGGTTTTAATAGATTCCATAGAAAGAATAACTATGATGAATGTGAATAGTAGGATAATGATAATTGTAGAGACCACCATGAATGAAGGGGTAGTAGAGGACATCGTAGGCATCATTGAAATGATGATGATGATGAGCCTTTGCTTGTCACTCAAACCATGCTAAACATTGCAGAGGTAATAAAAATTTCAACCAGGCATGTGAAAGATAGTAGGATCAAGGCACTTGACATGAATAATGTC
This sequence comes from Gnetum montanum, assembly GCA_015680685.1. Classification (NCBI taxonomy): domain Eukaryota; kingdom Viridiplantae; phylum Streptophyta; class Gnetopsida; order Gnetales; family Gnetaceae; genus Gnetum; species Gnetum montanum. The sequence continues at coordinate 44,578 of MNCI01000958.1, forward strand.
CTTAGATTTGAGGGAGGATATAACTCTAACCCACAAACACATCTTCAAGATTTTCACAATGCCTATGCCTTACAAAAAATTGAAAATGATTAGCAAAAATTAAAGCTATTTCCCAAAACACTCATCAAGGAAGCAGAAAGCAAGTATCAGTCCTTGGAACCAAAATCAATCCCTAGGTAGAGTACAATGCTAGAGTTGTTTAATGATAAATATTAGATGTTCACCTAATTGTCTAATCTAAGAAGGTAGATCCAAGGATGGAAGCAAGGAACACATGAACCCTTGGATGCCACCATGGGCGAATACTATTCTCTCATACATCGATGCCCTAGCCATGATTATTCTCACCAGGAATAACTTTATCACATCATAGATGGACTTAAATCATAATTGAGAAGAACTCTTGGGATCTATGCCCAAGGGATATTGTTGGAATTAAGAGCCCATTAGATACAAAGGTTGATAGAGTAAGTAGCAAAAGGAGAAGAAGAGCTAAGAAAATAAGAAAGTACAAAAGAATATAATAGGAATCTTTCTATCAAAAAGAGGGAAGTCCACTTCTATGACAGTGAGGAGTCACCACTTGATAAGATGGTGAATAGAAATACCTTGCTAATCCAAAAATCTATGTCCAAAATTTTGGCTAAGGTAGATAAAATGTGGAATTTTTTTGGATGAAAAATTCCAAACTACTCAAAAAACTGTAGAAGAATCAAGAGAGCATAGTAATAATCATGATTGTAGGAGGTAGAAAGAAGCTGAACATGCCTACTAAAGGGACAATTGTAAAGCTACTATAGTAGAAGAAGTTGTGGATACTAAATCAAATGATGATGATTGATGTAACATCTACCATTATGAACATCCCAGGGATGTTGTCCCATTGTGTCACACTTGTAGGAATCTAGGGTGTACATGTTGAATCCTAGATTGGAAAAGAGGTAAGAACCCAGAAGATTGTCTTATCCTTAAGGAAATCTTAGGCAATTTTACCAACAACAAATCTACTATCCAAGTGGAGCTCCACCACAACTATATGAGAAGTACCAGTAGTCGTAGCACCCACAGTTGTGGGCAATGCCACCACTAAGGTAGTAGTACCCTTACCAATAACCAAATCCATATGGGTACTATGTTTAGCAACCCACTTCTCTACGTGGCTCTTCCAGTCATGCCACCTTCCAACATTACTACTATTCTCCATAGTATTACAAAATTCATTCTTCATCTATTAGAGGGAAAATCCTATATTCCTATCACCCTTCTCATCCTTTTACATATGTCTCTTCACCCTCAACCCAATTACCATTTGCTCCATCAATGCAGGGAGAAATTCCACCTCAGCTGTAATAATGCAATGCAACAAGGGCTGTTAACTTACAGCTAGCTCCTCAACTGAGTGTTTTGAAAACTAGATCACAAAAAAGAGATTTCTTCCAAACCAATAGCCCAACTAAACCCTCACATACACCTATAGTTGGCAACCCTACTTCTTCATCTCCTTCTACATCTAATCAATTCAAGCCCCCTTCAAACCAAACACCTTCTAAAGTGCATACCGTTATGTTAACTCATGTGGTAACCAATTAGATAAAATCTTGTCACCTTATTAGGAAACTATCTGATCTTGGAAGTTCCCTTATTTACCTTCAAATCGCTAGGAATGAGCCTTGCAAGGCTCTTCTAGATTCAAGCTCTGGTGTTAATATAATTTTCCATGAGATGTATAAATCCTAAAACCTACCTCTACTCAAGAAGAACAATATCCATTTCAGGTTGGTTGATTAGTCCATCACTATTTCCTTGAAAATGGTGAAGGACATTATGACCATCATTTATGGGTGGTTGTACCCCATATATTTCCTAGTGATCTAAGTGAATAATTGCAAAGGGGACTTTCCAATCATCATGGGAAGGGCTTGGCTAAGCACTGTTGATCCACAATTGGGGATCTGAGATTTTTTCATTGAAATCTCTAAAGAAAATGCATTTGGAAGGATTGAGAGGAAGAAAGTTCTATGCATCATGTACAATGATATAGGGTGCAACTAGGTGCAAAAACTATGGACTGTTAACCGTATATCTATCAAAGAATGCAGTCAATGTGTTGATATATCTAAAATCTAAAGGTGCCTATATGCAGCAACCACAAAGCAGGAAGGCACCTAGTGGCTGACAACTAACCCTAAGAGCATCTCAACACTTTGCATGGAACTTACTAAAAGCCTATCATGTGCCTACGTAGAGGGCATGAATGAACTGAATCAAGTTCATCACCAACTCTCCATTGACAAAATTGATTACCAATTGGGAAGAGTTGGAAATTCCTGAAAATTTTAAACAAGAGCCTCTTAGGTTGAAAACTCTACCTGCCAACATGGAATATGCATTCTTTAAAAATGGGAAGCCAATAATAATCAATGCAAATCTTACTCCTAAACAAAAGGAGATGTTGTTGAATATGGACAATAGATGGCTACTAGCCTTTGCTTGATCATATCCTAAACTCATAGGGATTAATCTAGAGATATGCTAGCATCACATCTACATTGATCTAGCCATGAAGCCAAAGAGATAGCTATAGCGATGATTGAATCCCAAATTGAAATAGATCGTCAAAGAGGAAATCAAGTAGCTCCTTAAGGTAGGGTTTATCTATCCCATTATAGATAGTGAGTGGGTTAGCCCACTTGTGATTGTGCCAAAGAAAGGTGGCAAGTGGTGGGTCTGCATCAACTTCTGATTGTTGAATATGGCAACATGCAAAGATCACTTTCCATTGTTATTTGTGGATCAATTTTTGGACATCATTTTTAGGCATTACTATTATAGTTTTCTAGATATTTATAGTCGCTATAACCAAATCCAGATCACACCAAAGAATCAGGCCAAAACAACATTCACGAGTCCATGGGGAACTTTTGCATATCAAAGGATGCATTTTAGCTTGTGCAATGCCCCTACCATATTTTAATGCCTGGTCTTTAATATTTTTCAGTAGCAAATCAGTAGCAAGGTAGAAGTCTTCATGAATGAATTCTCCACCTATGGGACTACATTTGAGTAAGCCCAAGACCATCTTGAACAAGTGCTTAAAAAATGTGTGAAGACTAATCTTTGGCTCAATTGGCTGAAGAGCCATCTGATGCTCTAGGATGGCATTATGTTGTGGCATAGAATTTCATAAATAGGGATTAAGTTCATCCTTGAAAAGATTAAGGTCATCCAAGAAATTACCTGTCAACCAAAAACTATAAAAGATGTTTGATCATTCCTTAGAGACACTAGTTATTACCGAAGATTCATTGAGAATTTCTCTAAGATTGCAAAACCATTGGTCAAGCTAACAAAGAAAGATGCTTCATTTTTTTAGAACAAGGAATGTGAAAATGCATTTCAATAGCTAATGGAAAAACTTGTAGAAACTCCAATTCTATGAGCGCCAGACTAGTCTAGACCATTTCACATCATGATGGATGCATCAAATTATACCTTTGGGTCTATGCTTACATAATTGGATGAAAAGAAATGTCCAAATTACATTCACTACACAAATCAAAGCATTGTGGGTGCACAGCTAAATTACATCACAATGGAAAAAGAACTAATGATGGTGATGTACACTCTAGAGAAGTTCAGGCACTATGTTCTTAGATACATGGTGTTTGTGCACATATACCATAGTGCAATTTTCTTCTTGATGAATAAGCCAATGGTAAGCCTCTGTGTCATATGATGACTAGTGATCTTGCAGGAATTTAATGTTACAATGGTAGATAGAAAAGGGAACTGAGAACATGGTTGCTACCCACTTGTCTCAGTTGTGATGGAACAACAAAGAGGAGGAAAGCCCATTGTCTAATTAGTTTCCTAATGAACTTCTCTTTTTTAAGACTATAACTAAACAATTTCCCACTAAACTGAAATGGTACAATGAAATTCTCACCTATCTTCTTACTTAAGAGATGCCACAATAGGTGGACTGTTGGAAGAAACAAAAATTTCTTCACCGGGTGAAACACTTCATGGAGATCAATGGGTACCCCTACAAGGTGTGCATTGATGACATGATTTGTTGTTGTGTCCCTAATGCTTATCAAATACGCATTCTCAAGGGCACTCATGAGGGTCCTTGTGGGGGCCACTATGCATAGAGATGCATAACCATTAAGATCCTTATGGCAAGATATTATTGGCCAACACTTTTTTGGGATGCTCATCAATTTGTCAGCTCTTGTGAGCATTGCCAATATGATGGTGGAATGGCCACTCAAATGGAGGGATCTCAACAGTGGATTCAATCACTAGAACCCTTCAACATCTGGGGCATTAACTTCATGGGTCTCATCACATCCATGTTAAATGAAAAGACATACATCATAGTCATTGTTGACTATTGCACAAAATGGACAAAAGTAGTAGCTATCATCAATTGTACATCTTTTACTACTACTGTTTGTACAACAAAATGTTGTAAATAAGTTTGGTGTGCCATGTGCATTAATTTCTAATAATAGAACCCACTTTATAGTTACTACCTTTTGGAAGCCTATGCAACCCTTGGCGGTTGAGCATAAATTCATAGCACTTTATCATCCCCAAGCGAACAATCAAGCTAAGGTTACAAATAGGGAAATCACTAAGATCTTAATGAGAATAGTTAGCAAATAAAAGAGAGATTGGAGCATGAAACTCAATGATTCCCTCTAGACCTACTGCTTCACCTAGAAGCTCCCTATAGGCTACTCTGCCTATGAGCTAGTGTACAAAAAATTGCCAGCTCTTCCTACTCAATCCAAGCTCCATACACTTTCAATAGCATGTGACCTTAACCTTGACTTAAGTCTAGCACAAAAAGAAAGATTAATGAATCTCAACCTGCTAGAAGAAAATTGACTGATGGCCTTGTCATCTAACAAGTTGCATAAGGAATTTAGCAAAAAGTGCCATGACCTTAGAATTACGAAAGTCAAATTTCAACCAAGAGATAAGGTCCTCTACTGGAACCCCACACATGTGCCACAACAAACCAACTTCCAGACACTGTGGAAAGGTCCTTATATTATTTCTAAAACTTTTCCTTCTAGGGTCATGATGATCTATAAACCTGAGAGTCCAGATAAGAAATAACTAGTCAACATGTAATAAATTAAACCTTTCCATGAGTATAAGAAAGCCAGTGTTCAAAACACCTCCTCAAATGAACAACCATGCTCGATATTTTAGATCTCCTCCTTTCAACTTAGTCATGGGGGAGATGGCCATTCATGCTAATCATATAAGTAGCTTCTCAATTTTTCATCTTTTTGTTTGACACATTTTGGTTTTACACCTTGTTATTTTTATAACTTTTTATTTTACACCTTCTTTATCTTACATCTTTTTGTTTTTACTTTAATTTTTTCCAATTTTTACTTTATAACATCATTAGTACATTTTATTTTTTTTGAATATTTTACAATTTCTTGTATATTTTTCTTTATTTTAGTATGATTTTCTTATTGTGTTCTAATAATAATGTGCCTTATTGCCAACTAGGTGCAGTGTGATTTGCTTGATGTGGGCATGTGTTATCCAGTTATTTGATTGTTGGTGTCTAGATTCTAGCTTTGAATTTTATTACTAATAACTAAGACATGGTTTTTTTCATAAAACAGGTAGTGAGTCCACGTCATCCACCCTTTCACAAACTCTATGTTGTTTCTAGTTCTGGAAATGTGAGGTACCTTTTCATTAATAAAACTTTAATGAACTTGTGACCTTGGTAGTTTTTGGAATTTGAAAGGATTCAAATGTTTGAACAAGGTGTGATTTCAAGAGGACTCAATACTCTTTGTACTCTTCTACTGAATTGGGTGCATAGGTGTTTTCATGGATTTCTTACCATTCTATGTTGCCCAATAATAGGAACTTGAATAAGTCTTTGCATGGTGTGGTTCCCATCCAAAAATTTAATGTAAAAAAATGACAAGAATTCAAAGCACACACCTTAGACAAAATAAATGTGTTACAAACACTGGTTATGGGACTAGAAAGACATATTACCCATGCCTAAAGTTCCCCTCTAAATAAGGCCCTTTCTCACTTCCTACTTCTCTTTTCTTCTTAAATATGGAATGGTAGTTGTTCTGTGGGAGCACTCTTGTGTCTTAAGGGGGTGGACCTATCTTAGAGTGGTGATGCAAAGTCATTGAACATGGTTGTTTTTGGTCTTAACTAAGGATGGATTTTATCAGCTCATTTAACCACAAAATTCATAAGGGACTTCATGTGGCCTTAATCAGGAGCTCCATTCTAGTTTCTCTCCCTTATCCATCTATGCTTTCCATGCCTCACCTCACTACTAGTGTTCATATTCTTGTTTAATGTCCTAGTTTGATATGTTAAAATTCTTAGGTAGTTTCTTCTAGGTTTTTATACTTAACTTTCTGTAACCATTAATCACCCATGTGGCTTATGGACTCCTTGGTTTGAGGATATGCAAGGGCAACAAAGGGCATGTACCTACTTTGGGGAAGACCCACTTGAATACCTTGTGATTGCATTAGTTAAGTTCTTTATCTATAGGCATTATCACAATCAAATCCTTTTGTGTGCCTCATCAATGACATCCAATTATATGCATCTTCACAATGTTTTTTAGTGAAATCCTCTTTTTTGTTGTTGTGAATTCTTTAACCCTCTTAAGGAATTTCATTGCATTTCCACTTTTCAAAATTTAATAATGGATTGCTTATCCATTTCATCTCATTTTTCAGTCTTCCTACTAATGCTATTAAAAGAATCAATTCATCATAATGACAACCTAGCCAAGTGTAACTACCAACAAGACAAGGTCCCTAAAAGCTATAAGTTACACATTGCACACTAATTTGTGATTTTGTTGGGATTGTAGTGGGAAGCATGGACTAGAGGAGGGATTGTCTTCACCAAGGAATAAGCAACAACACCATGCAATGAGGCCTGTTTATGATCATTGAATCTTCTCCCTCATTCCTTAGCTACCAGAGGAATTAGATGTTAATTTTAACTAGGGTGTTCAATTCTATTGTCAGGAACATCCAATTTTGTAAAAGATTCTAAATCTGTACACTTAGGCACTTCGAATTTGTTTTTTTTATCTAAGTTAGTTTGCATATTAGTATATAATCCCATACCTTCTCAATATTTTGTAAAGGACTTGTTCCTCCTTTTGTTAACTTGAGGACAAGTTTTCATTCAATCATGGGGTTACAATGGAGTGTATTTTATCTGGCTTCGATATCAGGGACCCAGAAGCAATGTCAAATATCAAATATTGTAGTGTGTGTTGGCTTATAAATATAACACTTGGGCACATAGTTTTAAGAAATAGTAGTCATAGCATAGCAGAGCTCTTGCAGTTGTTCTTCCCCAGAGTTAGAATATTTTCCCAAGTACCTACAACAAGAGTCATTGAGTGTATGAATCTTTGTTTGAGCACTATTGTACCTGAGCATCGTAGTGTGTGCAGCAATAAAGACAAGCTTTCTAATAAACCTTGCAGCACTTCGGCTAGATTAAATATTTTCTTTATGCATTCAATGTTTTTAGTAATTTTATTCAATGCTTTAAGTAATTAAACTAAATTAAGCTAGATTAAATAGCAATTAATTAATCACATAAGTACAACCACATCAAGCATGCGCATGACACTTGGTAATCCTAGTAACACTTAATATTTGGTAACCCAACAACATCATATGTGTATAGTATGTGTACGAAAAGTGGGACTAAATACTTATGTTAGGATTAGTTAGACATTGATAGTTAATTAGGTTAAATTAGATATTAAATTACTTCATTCCTTTCATCCTTTTTTTTAAGCACCAAAAACATAAAACACAAAAAACATCAAAAATCATATGCCTTAATTACACTTAACCATACCTCTACATATCACAAGTGTAATTGGGAAGACAACAAATGACTATTAGGGCAAGTTCACTTCCTAGAGACTAGTGTACCAAAAGACATAGAGTCCACGGAATTCGACTAGATCATGCATGAATGCTTAGTGATTTGTATGGTTGAGTGTAGGGGTATCTGCCGCTCATCACTTTTTAGTTTTTTAAAATATTTTGTAGCTTATTTTATGTTTTTTTATCTTGTTTATATTCTCTTATGTGTCACTTTCTTGTTTGTTCATTAGGAATCTTGAGTTTTTTCCACAACAACAACTACTACTAGATCATTAATTGTCTTGATGATATTAAGCAGTGAATCCATGACATCCATCCATTCTACTCAACTCTATGAGGCTCTTCATCTTGGATGCATGAGGTTTTTCCATAATTACAATTTAAAAAGAATTAATGATTTTGGCACCTAACAAACTTGGAATGGGCTAAGTGGAATGGACAAGGGTGTGGCTTCAAGGGGATTTATCACCTTCTATGCCTAACTTCCTTCTTGAGTTTTATGGGTATTCTCATTGATCTCTTACCACTCCTATTACTAACCATAATAGGAAGCATGTCTTTGCATGGTATGGTTCTTGTAAAAAACAAACAAACATGGGAATTGAAAAGACATGTTACCCATGCCTAAAGGCACCCTCTAACTAAGGTCCTTCCTATCTTTCTGCTTTTCTTTTCTTCTACTTGGCATGGTGGTTATCCTTTGGGGATGGTTATGAACTCTTGTTGGCTGAACAGTTAGAACTTAGCAAAGCAAAGTCACCAAATGTAGGTGGACTTGGTTCCAACTAAGGATGGGATGGTATTAGATCATCTTAACCATAGGTTCCACAAGGACTTCATGTGATCAGGATGTGAGACTCTCTTACCAATCTCTATCTCTTCCACCACTCTACTCTCATCATCAACCACCTCACTACCTCCTATCATAGTTAATTAATATGTCTATTTTGGTATGTCATAATCCTTTGATGATCTCTCATGAAAATTAAATTTTTAACTTCCTACGATCATTAATCATTCATGGTGCCTATAGAAACCCTAATGTAAGGACATGCAAGGGCATTAATGTGTAAGCCTACTTTGGAAAGGATCCGTTTGCATACCCCTTGGTCTTTTCAATTTAAACTTCATATCCTTTGATCATTTTTATGATAATTTCTTATCACTTCACCAATTGAACATCCAATTTTATTTTACTCTAGCATAAATTCATTTGAATCCACTCCAACTCCTCTCCAACAAATTTAATCCATCTTCCATGTTTTATAATCCTTCTATGTTTTTTTGCTTTCTTTGGGTTCTTATTCCACTTCCAAACTCTTCCAAAATTCTTCAATTTTCCTATGTGAAAAATTGGTCTCAAAAGCTGCATCGATGCTTTCCTATTGATGTAGCGAATAAATAGTATATACATGTAACAGTTAGCCCAGTTTTCACCATTTTCTTCTAAATGAGAAAGGAGCTCTTACATTTTTCAAAATCCAAATATCTTCCAAAGTGTCATAACTCTTATACCACTTACCTGATTCACCTTGTTCTTTGATCCTCTTGCTACCAGAGGTACAATTTACATTGTGGAGACCATAAACCTTTAGTTTTGATAGCAAATGTTTTTGAAATTTTTCTAACTCCCCAAGGTTTACCTATTAAAATAATATTAAAATACTAATCCTAAATGAGTTGAACCTCATAAAAAAACTATCGTAGCTTATTATTAAAATAATAAGCCTGGCAAGATCACAAACAAACCTAGGTGTAACCTGATCTAATACAAAATGTATCAAAAGAACTAAGGGTTATTAACTAAAATGCTAATCCAAGGTTACAATTATGATCTTAGATGGCACCAAAGAGAGGAGCACCAATAGGAGGACCTTTTCAACCTAGGAAAAAGTAGCCAAGAGGAGGAAGGGATCAATAGCAACAACCACAATATCCCCAAGAGCAAGAGGCTAAGGTAACACATGTAACAAGACCTCTTCAAGAGGATCCCGAGGTGGAATCTATTCGATAGATTTACACCACTGACACTAGCCAATCTAGGCAAGATGAAGCTTCTAGGTTAAGGCCTAACCTTGAAGTTACACTATCAAAGGCTTGCCTGGAAAGAATCAAAACCAAGAAGGTTTAGAGCCCCATTCTCCAAGAACTAAACTTTGGATCCTCTTGGAGTCAACAATGGAATAAGTCCACACTTAATTATAAGGATCTTCCATGTGGTTCATTCTTTCTCATAGTTGAGAATGGTATGTGGGAAGACCTACCTATTCTGAAAAAATTGACAAGGAGATGCATCTATCAAAATCAAGGACATCACAATCTCCTACTCAATTGAGGTCATTGTGCAGGTCCTTAGTTTACTTGATATTAGGGCAAATTTGGTAGAGACTTCAACCTAAGAAAATCTTGAAGTCAAGAAGAATTAGATCCAACATTGCTATGGGATGAACCATATGAAGTATGGTGTACTCACAAAGGAGGAGCATTTCAATTTCAATATTACAGCCTATCACCTAAGCCCCATGGTGAGGCCAAGCAAGGTAATAGTCTTTTCCACTCGTGCATGCATTGCTCTAAGTGAAAAGTTCCATGTTAACCTTCCATAACTTATCTATCTGGAGATAGAGAAGTAATTCAAGAAGCATGAAAAATGAAGGAAGACACTCCTCTTTCTACACCTAATTAGAAAATTATGCAAACATGAAGGCATAGCATGCTATGCCAACAAAATGGTTCATCAAGCTCCTATCGCATCATGGTAGGAGATGATGATGAATAAGGAAGCAACAAAGCTATAGGAAGAGTAAAGTCCACCACCACCACCACCTATAGAAGAAACCATACTAGAGGTTCTTATAGTTGTAGAAAGGCTTCAAAACCTCCATGAGCAATAGCTATAGTAGCAATAGGGCACAATAGGTGGTGGGGAATCATCAATTTACGATCCAACCCTAAGCCATTTGAATGAGGTCACAAGGATCATTAGTTGGCTAAACCAATAAACTATGTCGTTGTTCATAGAACAAAGGAATTAGATGTCTACAAGAATAAATCCTAGTGCTTGAGAATTCATAGTATTCATTCCTAGAAATGAATTCCTTGAAATTTCTAGGAATGTTACAACTTTCTTGGTCCACTTGGAGGAAGGCGAGGGGGCAATTGTTTTGGTGATACAACACCAAAGACAAGAAACAATAGCAAAGGTGGTGGCCAACAAGGTAGTAGAGGTCCTAAACACTCCTATGGCATCTATGCTAGATATTGCTACACTAACAAACATCCAAATGTTTGCACGAGTAGGAAATGGTTGGTTGAGTGCTACCCAATACAAAGAAGTGTTGGAATGACCGGTGGGATATAAGCAATCGCTTCTAGAGATCTTTGATCTCTTGAATGAAATTATAGCAACCTAGTCATAGTTGCTACAGATTAAGGATAAACTTCTCATCACCAATGCCCAACTATAGATAACCATCATTGAGAACCAATGGTTGGCTTCTGAGGTTGTGAAGTTGTCAGTCCATCTCTCCAACCCTACCATTTGCAACCTAGAACTCACAAGGAATGAAGCTTTTCAATAACTTTAGCACATAATAAAGGAGGTTGAGAATGCGAGGGGATTGATCATCTTTAACACGTCCTTATCAAAAGCCATGGCTTTTAACAATGACAAGGACTTGTCACAAGTCTATAAGGAAAACTTGGTCCCCACGAAAGGACTTCATCACTTCTGAAATGTTGAAAAATAAAAGGACCAAGTGGTCAATTTTATTTAGCAATAGCATGAACAACTAGCTAGGGTGAACCTTGATTTGAGAAGGTTAGCAACAAAAAATAGGAATCTCTCAATGGAGGAAGTCTATGCACTTCATTAGAAAATGATCATTAAGGTAGCCACCTAGAAGAATGAGGCCCTAAAATTTGAACAAGTCAAAAATCATTACAAGGACCAGCTTGAGCTCTTCAAGGAGGTAAATGAAAAAGAAACTCAATTGGCCAAGATAAACATGAATGAGATCCTCCAACAGCTCCAACAAAGAAGTGACATGTGGCAACCCATCTTTGATGGGTTAAATATGTATAACAAAGAAGAAACCCACCTCAAGGAGTTGCAAATCAAGGAGATGACAAAGTACATGGAGCTTGCCAACCTTTGTTATGCAAACTTGGCTATGTTGATAATAAGAAGGTCAGTAACTAAGTTGGAGAAACAAGTGGCTAGTTCTTATCTTTTGTATAAGGCCAAATTCAAGCATCATAAGGGGACCAAGCAACAAGTGGAGACAACTAATGCTAAGCTTGAAGTTCTTAGGAGAAAATTCTCTAACCAACAATCTATTGCTAAGAACCTGGCTAGAAGAATGAATGACCACCATAAGCTACAAAACCTCATAAACACATTGAACATTAAACGTAAATAATTCACAGCATGATTTGTTAATGCTAAGGAGCTGTTTCTTGCGATGTTGTGCCCGTGGAATATATTTACGTCATCCCATATTGGTGAAGCCACATGCACTGTATATGATCCACATGGCAAGGAGAACAAGATGAAGGTATTACTGAATGCTTTCAAGCTTCCTCTAGTAGCAATAGGTTAGCCCTTAGCCACCTCCACCACCATAAGCACCAGAACATAGCAATGGACCTTTAGCACCATAGAAGCCTCCACCTCCAGGGACAATTTGATAACTTGTCTTATCTTCGGCAAATTAAGAGTACCTACTAGAATTTTATAAAGTTTCTTATTTTATTTTCATGGATACTAATTTTGTAAGCTTGTACAATCTAGCACTCAAAGTTAGCCAATCAGTTGGTCTATTTATTTTTATGTTTATAAATTCCATACTTCTCCAAAATTTGTAAATAGCTAGCTCCTACTTTTTTTCACTAAAGCATGATTTTTTTAGTCAATTTTGGGGGTATGATGAGTCAGAATGTATAACGGCTATGTTGATGCATGTTACATTGATGCTGATGTAAGCAAAACCTATATAAATGCATAGACCAACTACATTTATGACAAAAAGTCCATAGCATAACAAAGTCCTTGTAATTTGATTTCTCTAGAATTAGAATATTGTCTCTATAAGTGCCCATAGTATAAATTAAAGAGATTTTACTAATCTTACTCAAACATCATGTACATGAACACATTAGCATGAATAGCAATAAAAATGAGATTTCTGATATTTATTATAATACTTAGAATAGTTTAATCTTTCTTACTTGCACTTTACTTTCATGAGTTTAAGAAATCACTATAGACACTTGGCAATTATGTCAAGAAATCACTAGGTTGTTTGTGAGGCAAATTATGTCAAGAAATCACTATAGACACTTGGAAATTATATCTTATATTTCTATGGTTGTAATTTTCTATGGAAGTTATAACCAAAGCCTCATAATGTTTATAACCCACCTTAATTTTTCATGATGATTGTAACCCCCCAAAAGCCACTATAAAAAGGGCTTCAATGATGGATTATAAAGGAAGAGATCAAGAAGAAGATATTAAAGATTGTAAGATGGCTTTCTAATTTATCAATTCAATTACTTTGTTTTCACCCTATGAGTTCATTTCGTCCCATTTTATTTTAGTTACTTAGTTAATGGTTTAGATAGTATCGTGTTTGGTATTTAATTTTGATATTTCTTATAGGTTGCCTTTATAGCTCTGTTTTTGCATAATATTAGACTTCTATTAAGGTTTGCCAAATAAGAGCTTATGTTGTATTAAAAAAACATCTTGAGCAATTTAATAATAATGTCTTATAGAAATTGTCTATTTGAATTTAGGGAATCTAGATAATCTTTGATACTATGAGATGACTGGAATATCTTCTTTATTTATAAAGTTTATTGCCTTAATATTGCAATCTTTAAATTGTCAAATTTTTCTAGAAATTCTATTGTTTGTAATTCTTGACCAACATTTAACTAGCCAAATAGAAACTTGTACTTTGTCGTTTACAAAGCATTTTTGTAGTAAATAAAAGTGTGTTTTATAAAATTGTTTGTTGAGCTTAGAGGGTTTGGACAATTTGTAATAGACTGAATTAGAATAGCTTTATTGTGAAGTGTTTCCTCATGTCAATTTATCTTTGTTAAATGTTTGTGATTCCACACAAATTTGCTTTTTTTTCTCTTTCTAATATCCATTAAATCTCGCTTTATTTCTATTTTTCTTGTGGAACTTTCTCTCTGGGGAAAATTAGGAGTAGATTAGCAAAATTGTGCTTAAATGTTTTGGCGAAATTTGATTTGTTACAAGTAATTTACTATAGGGACTATATAGACTAAGTGATTTGACAAAGTTAGCTGAATTTCTTTTATGATAGTCAATTACAGTTTCATACACAACCTAACCATTTGAACATTTACAATAGCAAACACATACTTACGTTTAGTTTGTTTCATAGCCACTAAGTCTATTTGGAGGTATCTAACCCTTGGTGTTTCTAAAAACCAACAAGCACCTAAACCCTATTTGAAGAACACCTTCGTTTCTTGTGACCCCAAAGTCACAAGATTGAAGACAAAATGTTGGTGGTCCCAAATGATCTCCAACACTAAGCACTTGTCTTGGATATGATGTAACAACAAAGAGGATAAGGGGTCTTTATCCAATCAATTTCTAGATGAACTCTTCTTTGTCAAAGTTGTTGAAATGGAAAGTCCTGAAGATCCTAACTAGTACAAGGAATTCTTCTTCTATTTACTCACTTAGAAAAAACCACAAGAATGGAACAACAGGAAGAAACAATAGTTTCTTCACCAATGCAAACACTACATGGAAATTCAAGACAACCTTTATAATGTTTGCATTGATGGCTTGGTACAATGGTGCATGCCCAATGATGATCAACTTCAAATCCTCTAAGATGTTCATGAAGGTCTTTTTGGAGGCCATTATGCAAGGAGAAGAATGGCTATAAAAATGCTCATGGCTAGATATTACTAACCAACAATCTTTAGGGATGTCCATCAGTTCTCCTATTCATGCAAACATTACCAATGAGATGGAGGGATGACTATGGATGGAAAGGCCCCAATAGTAGATTTAACCATTGAAGCCTTTTTATCTTTAGGTCATTAACTCCATAGGGTCCATCAACCCCATGTTCAATAAAAAAGCATACATCATTGTAGTAGTTGAATACTACACTAAATGGGCTAAGGCTACCATCATCATCGACTATTCATATTCAATGGCAACATGGTTTATCCAACAAAGTGTGGTAAATAGGTTTGGCATGCTAAGGGCACTTATTTCTAATAATGAAATTCATTTCATAGGTGCTACCTTTCAAAAATTAATGCAATGCTTAAGGGTAGATCATAAAGTAATAACCTCATATCACCTCCAAGTTAATGATCGAGTTGAAGTCACCAATAGGGAAATAACCAGAATACTAAGATGCACAGTTAATAACTATAAGAAAGATAGGAGCACAAAACTCAACAATGCTCAATGGGCCTATCAATCCACTTGGAAACTTCCTATTAGCTATTCTCCTTATGAGCTATTATACAGAAAATTACCAACCCTTCCAATTCAAACAAAGATCTGTACACTTTCAATGGCTTGTGAACTTGACCTTAATTTAAGTCTAGCACAAAAGGAACATTTAATGACATTAAATGTACTATATGAAAATTGATAGGCAATCCTATCCATGAATGAGGTGCACAAGGCACATGCCAAACAACATCATGACTTATGCATAAAAAAAGTTAAATTCCAACCAAATGATAAGGTTCTTTACTGAAACCCCATGCACGTACCACAAAAAACAAAATTTCAAATACTATGGAAAGGAACTTATGTTATTCATACAACTTTTTATTTTGGGGTCATGATGATTTACCACCCTTCCAACCCAAATAAACAGTTGCTAGTCAACATTCAACAAGTGAAACTTTTCCTAGAACCAAGGAAAACCAGTGACATGGACATCTCAACTGATGAACAAGCATGCTCTATCTTGTGGATATTCTCCTTCCAAATTAGTCATGGGGGAAATAGCCACAAGTGTTAAGATTCTATGCAGGCTATTCAATTTTCCAACTTTTTATTTTTCACCATTCTTTATACCTTTTTGATGGAGTGTATTTTATTTGGCTTCAATATCAAAACCTGATATCGAATACTTGATATGGGGACCCAGAAGAAATGTCAGATATCCAATATTGCGGAGTGTGTTTTGACCTATAAAAATAACACTTGGTCACATGGTTTTAAGAAATATTAGTCATAGCATAGTAAAGCTCTTGTAGTTTTTCTTCTCTAGAATTAGAATATTTTCGTAAGTGCCTGTAACAGGAGTCATTGAGTGTACAAATATTTGTTTAAGTACTATTGTACCTAAGCATGATAGTGTGTGTAATAATAAAGATAAGTTTTCTAAAAAACCTTCCAACACATCAGCTAGGTTAAATATTTTCTTTATGAATTCAATGTTTTCAGCAATTTTGTTCAATGCTTTAAGTAATTAAACTAAATTAAGCTAAATTAAGATAGATTAAATAATAATTAATTAAGCACATAAGTACAACCACTTCAAGCATGCACATGATGCTTAATAATCCTAATAACGCTTGATGTTTGGTAACCTAGTAGTGTCATACATGTTCAAGATGTGTACAAAAAGTTGGATCAAATGTTTATGTTAAGATTAGTTAGACATTGGTTAGTTAGTTAGGTTAAACTACAAATTAAATTACTTCATTCCTTTTATTTTTTGTTTTAAGCACCCAAAACATAAAACATCAAAAATCATATGCCTCGATTACACTTAATCATATCTCTACATATCACAAGTGTAATTGGGAAGACAATGAATGATTATTAGGGCAAGTTCACTTTCTAAAGACTAGTGTACCAAAAGACATAAAGTCCATAGAATTCGACGAGATCACGCATGAACGCTTAGTGATTCGTATGGTTGAGTGTAGGGGTATTCGCTGCTCATCAATGGCACCATTGTCAAGGACTCCTTTTTGTTTGAAATGTGCACTATCTAGGCATAATGAAAATAATTAACCTAATTGGATGAACCCTAAGGTCAAAATCATTCTCAAAATAAATATAATAATTTAAAAACACTAATATTTTATTTTAATTACAAAATTTCTTGTTCTCATAGGCACAATGATACTAAACCGCTTGTGCCTCAAAAATGTAGGGTGGTATATACTCATCCAGATGAGTATGTGCCTAACTTCATCTTCATCTTGCATCAAGATGAACAACTACGGTGGTGAGATATGAAGGGCAACATTGTAATGCCTCTCAATCAATCTATGCCTAGAATGTTGCTCAAAACTTTTAAGAGGTTGGGCATCTAAGATCTTCAAGAAGAGTACTTTGTGCATGGCCATAACTACTAGCACTTCTGACCACTAAAACACAACATAGGAGAGATTGACACCAGGAGAAGCGTCATGAGGCTTTGAAGGGAAAATAGTTCACCAACCCCTTATTCCTACTAAACCAAAATAACAATGAGGATCCTCCCTCTAGGGCTTCTCAACATGAAGATTCTCCACCCCATGATATTGGTGATGGGGATGTGAACTTGATTTTGCAATTCACTATCAATAATCCATGTTTTAAAAAAAGTAGGAGTCAAAGTAGGGGCTCAAGCAAGCATCAAGATGACAAGAAAACTAATGAACATGGTCATGACAACTATAGAGCCAATGGTAGACACCATGGTGGTGGTTGTCCTCCTCTGTCTTCATCCTCTTCATTTGCATCTTCTTCCTCTTCTAGTTCTAACAGATCCCATAGAAAGAACAACTATGATGAAGGTGAAAAGTAGGATAATGATAATCGTAGAGACCACCATGAATGAAGGGATAGCAGAGGACATCATAGGCATCATCAAAATAATGATGATGATGATCCTTTGCTTGCCACTTGAACCATGCTAAACATTGCAGAGGTAATAAAAATTTCAACTAGGCATGTGAAAGATAGTTGGATCAAGGGACTTGACATGAATAATGTCCTCATATTTGAGGGAGGATATAACTCTAACCCACAAACACATCTTCAATCTTTTCATAATGCCTGTGGCTTACAAAAAATTGAAAATGATTAGCAAAAATTAAAGCTATTTCCCAAAAAACTCATCAAGGAAGCAAAAAGTTGGTATCAGTCCTTGAATCTAGAATCAATCTGCAGGTTGAGTACAATGCTAGAGTTGTTTAATGATAAATATTAGATGTTCTCCTAAGTGTCTAATCTAAGAAGGCAGATCCAAGGATGGAAGCAAGGAACACATGAACCCTTGGATGCCACCATGGGCAGATACTATTCTCTCATACATCGATGCCCTAGCCATGGTTATTCTCAGCAGGAACAACTTCACCACATCATAGATGGACTTAAATTAGAAATGAGAAAAACTCTTGGGATCTATGCCCAAGGGAGACTATTGTAATTAAGAGCCCATTAGATACAAAGGCTGATAGAGCAAGTAGCAAAAGAAGAAGAAGAGCTAAGAAAATGAGAAAGTACAAAAGAATATAATAGGGATCTTTCTATCAGAAAGAGGAAAGTCCACTTCTACGATAGCGAGGAGGAGTCACCACTTGATAAGGTGGTGAATAGAAAGACCTTACCAATCCAAAAATCTATGTCCAAAATTTTTCCTAAGGTAGATAAAATGTGGGATTTGCTGGATGAAAAATTCCAAACTACTCTAAAAACTGTAGAAGAATCAAGAGAGCATAGTAGGAATTGTGACTGTAGGAGATAGAAAGAAGTTGAACATGCCTACTAAAGGGGCAAGGGTAAAGCTACTATAGTAGAAGAAGTTGTGGAGACTGAATCAGATGATGATGATTGATGTAACAACTACCATTATGAACATCCCAGGGGATGTTGTTCCATTGTGTCACACTTGCAGAAATCTAGGGTGTACATGCTAAACCCTAGATTGGCAAAGAGGTAAGAACCCAGAAGATTGTCTTATCCTTAAGGAAATTTTAGGCAATTTCACCAACAACAAATCCACTATTCAAGTGAAGCTCCACCACAACTGTATGAGAAATACAGGTAGTGGTAGCACCCACAATTGTGGGGGATGCCACCACAAAGGCAGTAGTACCCTTATCAACAACCAAATCCATTTGGGTACTATGTTTAGCAACCCACTTCTCTACATGCCTCTTCCAGTCATGCCACCTTCCAACATTACTACTATCCTCCATAGTATTACAAAATTCATTCTTCATCTACTAGAGGGAAAATCCTAGATCCCTATCACCCTTCTCATCCTTCTACATATGTCTCTTCACCCTCAACCCAGTTACCATTTGCTCCATCAATGCAGGGAGAAATTCCACCTCAGCTATAACAATGCAACACAATGAGGGTTGTTAACTTATAGCTGGCTTCTCAACTGAGTGGTTTGAAAACTAGATCACAAAAAAGAGCTTTCTTCCAAACCAATGGCCTAAATAAACCATCACATACACCTATAGTTGGCAACCCTACTTCTCCATCTCCTTCTACATCTAATCAGTTCGAGCCCCCTTCAAACCAAACACCTTCCAAAGTGCATACCATTATGTTAACTCATGTGGTAACCAATTAGATAAAATCTGGCCACCTTATTAGGAAACTATCTGATCTTGGAAGTTCCCTTATTTACCTTCAAATCACTAGGAGTGAGCCTTGCAAGGCTCTTCTAGATTCAAGTTCTAGTGTTAATCTAATTTTTAATGAGATGTATAAAGCCTGAAACCTACCTCTACTCAAGAAGAACAATATCCATTTTGAGTTGGTTGATTAGTCCATCATTGTTCCCTTGGAAATGGTGAAGGACATTATGACCATCATTTGTGGGTGGTTGTACCCCATAGATTCCCTAGTGATTCGAGTGGATAATTGCAAGGGGGACTTTCCAATCATCATGGGAAGGGCTTGGCTAAGCACTGTTGATCCATGATTGGGGATCTAAGATTTTTCCCTCGAAATTTCTAAAGAAAATGCATTCGAAAGGATTGAGAGGAAGAAAGTTCCATGCATCGTGTACAATGATATAGGGTGCAACTGTGTGCAAAAACTATGAGCCGTTAATAGTATATCTATCAAAGAATGAAATCAATGTGTTGATATATCTGAAATCCAAAGGTGCCTATATGCAGCAACCACAAATCAAGAAGGCACCTAGTGGCTAACAACTGACCCTAAGAGCATCTCAACACTTTGCATGGAACCTACTAAGAGCCTATCATGTGCCTACGTAGAAGGCATGAATGAACTGAAGTAAGTTCATCACCAACTCTCCATTGACAAAATTGATTACCAATTGGGAAGAGTTGGAAATTCCTAAAAATTTTAAACAAGAGCCCCTTGAGTTGAAAACTCTACCTGTCAACATGAAATATGCATTCTTTAAAAATGGGAAGCCAGTAATAATCAATGCAAATCTTACTTCTAAATAAAAGGAGATGTTGTTGAATGTGGTCAACAGATGGCCAATAGCCTTTGCTTGATCATATCCTAAACTCATAGGGATTGATCCTAGGATATGCCAGCATCATATCTACACTGATCTAGCCATGAAGCTAAAGAGATAGCTATACTAATGGTTGAATCCCAAATTGAAATGGATCATCAAAGAGAAAATCGAACAACTCCTTAAGGTAGGTTTATCTATCCCATTGTAGATAGTGAGTGGGTTAGCCCACTCGTGATTGTGCCAAAGAAAGGTGGCAAGTGGTGAGTCTGCATCAACTTCTGATTGTTGAATATGGCAACATTCAAAGATCACTTTCCATTGCCATTTCTGGATCAATTTTTGGACATCATTTTTAAGCATTACTATTATAGTTTTCTAGATGGTTATAGTGGCTATAACCAAATCTAGATCACACCAGAGAATCAGGCCAAAACAACATTCATGAGTCCATGGGGGACTTTTGCATATCAAAGGATGCCTTTCAACTTGTGCAATGCCCCTACCACATTTTAATGTCTAGTCTTCAATATTTTTCAGTAACAAATCGGTAGCGAGGTAGAAGTCTTCATGGATGACTTCTCCACCTATAGGGCTACATTTTAGTAAGCCCAAGACTATCTTGAACAAGTGCTTAAAAATGCGTGAAGACTAATCTTTGGCTCAATTGGCTGAAGAGCCATCTGATGCTCTAGGATGACATTGTGTTGTGGCATAGAATTTCACAAATAGGGATTAATTTCAACCTTGAAAAGATTAAGGTCATCCAAGAAATTACCCGTCAACCAGAAACTGTAAAAGATGTTTGGTAATTCCTTGGAGACACTAGTTATTACTGAAGATTCATTGATAATTTCTCTAAGATTGCAAAACCATTGGTCAAGCTAACAAAGAAATATGCTTCATTTTTTTAGATCAAGGAATGTGAAAATGCATTCCAACAGCTAAAGGAAAAACTTATAGAAACTCCAATTCTACGAGCACCAAACTAGTCTAGACCATTTCATGTTATGATGGATGCATCAAACTATACCTTAGGTGCTATGCTTACACAATTGGATGAAAATAAATGTCCATATTACATTCACTACACAAATCTAAGCACTATGGGTGCATAGCTAAATTACATCACAATGGAAAAAGAACTAATGATGGTGGTGTGCACTCTAGAGAAGTTTAGGCACTATGTTCTTGGATACAAGGTGTTTGTGCACATATACCACAGTGCAATTTGCTTTCGGATGAATAAGCCAATGGTGAGTTCCCATGTCATATGGTGACTAATGATCTTGTAGGAATTTGATCTTATGATGATAGATAGAAAAGAGAACTAAGAATGTGATTGCTAACCACTTGTCTCAGTTGTGACGGAACAACAAAGAGGAGGAAATCCCATTGTCTAATCAGTTTCCTAATGAACTTCTCTTTTTTAAGACTATAACTAAACAATTTCCCACTAAGCCTCAATGGTACAATGGTATTCTAACCTATCTTCTTACTCAAGAGATGTCAAAAGAGGTGGACCATCGGAAGAAACAATAGTTTCTTCACCAAGTGAAACACTTCATGGAGATTAATGGGCACCTCTACAAGTTGTGCATTGATGGCATGATTTGTTGGTGTATCCCTAATGCTTATCAAATATGCATTCTCAAGGGCACTCATGAGGGTCCTTGTGGGGGCCACTATGCATGGAGATGAATGACCATTAAGATCCTCATGGCAATATATTATTGGCCAACACTTTTTTGGGATGCTCACCAATTTGTCAGCTCTTGTGAGCATTATCAATATGATGGTGGAATGACCGCTCGAATGGAGAAACCTCAATAGTGGATTTAACCATTGGAACCCTTCAACATCTGGGGAATTGACTTCATGGGTCTCATCATGCCCATGTCAAATGAAAAGGCATACATCATAGTCATTATTGACTATTATACAAAATGGACAAAAGCAGTGGCTATCACTAACTATACATCTTTTACTCCTACTTGATTTGTACAAAACAATATTGTAAATAGGTTTAGTGTGCCATGTGAATTAATTTCTAATAATGGAACCCACTTTATAGTTACTACCTTTTGGAAGCCTATGCAACCCTTGGGGGTTGAGCATAAATTCACAGCACCTTATCATCCCCAAGCCAACAGTCAAGCTAAGGTTACAAATAGGGAAATCACTAAGATCTTAACGAGAATAGTTAGCAAATAAAGGAGAGACTGGAGTATGAAACTCAATGATGCCCTCTAAACCTACTACTCCACCTAGAAGCTTCCTATAGGCTACTCTCCCTATGAGCTAGTGTACAGAAAATTGCCAACTCTTCCTACTCAATCCAAGCTCCATACACTTTCAATAGTATGTGATATTAACCTTGACTTAAGTCTAGCACAAAAAGAAAGATTAATGAATCTCAACTTGCTAGATGAAAATCAACTGATGGCCTTGTCATCTAACAAGTTGCACAAGGCATTTAGCAAAAAGTGTCATAACCTTAGAATTAGGAAAGTCAAATATCAACCAAGAGATAAGGTCATTTACTGGAACCCCACACATTTGCCATAATGAACCAACTTCCAAACACTGTGGAAAGGTCCTTATATTATTTCTAAAACTTTTCCTTCTAGGGTCATGCTAATCTATAAACTTGAGAGTCCAGATAAGAAATAACTAGTCAACATGCAAACATTAAACCTTTCCATGAGTATAAGAAAGCCAATGTTCAAAGACCTCCTCAGATGAACAACCATGCTTGATATTTTAGATCTCCTCCTTTCAACTTAGTCATGGGGAAATGGCCATTCATGATAATCCTATAAATAGCTCCTCAATTTTTCATCTTTTTATTTAACACGTTTTGATTTTACACCTTGTTATTTTTCTAACTTTTTGTTTTACGCCTTCTTTATCTTACATCTTTTTGTTTCTACTTTATTAATTTTTTTCAATTTTTACTTTACAACATCATTAGTACAATTTATTTTTCTTCAATATTTTACAATTTCTTTTATATGTTTCTTTATTTTGGTATGATTTTCTTATTGTATTGTAATAATAATGTGCCTTATTGCCAACTAGGTGCAATGTGGTTTGCTTGATGTGGGCATGTGATATCTAGTTATTTGATTGTTGATGTCTGGATTCTAGCTTTGAATTTTGTTACTAATAACTAAGACATGGTTTTTTTCATCAAACAAGCAGTGAGTCCACATCATCCACCCTTTGACAAACTCTATGTTGTTTCTAGTCTTGGAAATGTGAGGTCCCTTTTCATTAATAAAACTTTAATGAACTTATGACCTTGGTAGTTTCTAGAATTTGAAAGGATTCAAATGTTTGAACAAGGTGTGATTCCAAGAGGACTCAATACTCTTTTTACTCTTCTACTTACTTGGGTGCATGGGTGTTTTCATGGATTTCTTACCATTCTGTGTTGCCCAATAATAGGAAGTTGAATAATTCTTTGCATGGTGTGGTTCCCATCCAAAAATTCAATGTAAAAAAATGACAGGAATTCAAAGCACACACCTCAAAGAAAACAAATGGATTACAAGCCCTAGTTATGGGATTAGAAAGACATGTTACCCATGCCTAAATTTCCCCTCTAACTAAGGCCCTTTCTCACTTCCTGCTTCTCTTTTCTTCTTAAATAAGAAAAAGGTGGTTGTTCTATGGGAGCACTCTTGTGTCTCAAGGGGGTGGACCTATCTTAGAGTGGCGATACAAAGTCATTGAACATTGTTGGTTTTGATCTGGACTAAGGATGGATTTTATCTGCTCATTTAACCACAAAATTCACAAGGAACCTCATGTGGCCTTAATTAGGAACTCCATTCTAGTTTCTCTCCCTTATCCATCTATGCTTTCCATGCCTCACCTCACTACTGGTATTCATATTCTTGTTTGATGTCCTAGTTTGATGTGTTAAAATTCTTAGGTAGTTTCTTCTAGGTTTTTGTACTTAACTTTCCATAACCATTAATCACCCATGTGGCTTATGGACTTCTTGGTTTGAGGATATGCAAGGGCAACAAAGGGCATGTGCCTGCTTTTGGGAAGACCCACTTGAATACCTTGTGGTTGCATTAGTTGAGTTCTTTATCCATAGGAATTATCACAATCAAATCCTTTTGTGTGTCCCATCAATGACATCCAATTATATGCATCTTCATAATGTTTTTTAGTGAAATCCTCTTTTTTGTTGTTGTGAATTCTTTAACCCTCTTAAGGCATTTCAGCTTTTTAGAATTTAATAATGGATCACTTATCCATTTCATCCCATTTTTCAATCTTCCTACTAATGTTATTAAAAGAATCAATTCATTGTAATCACAACCTAGCCAAGTGTAAATGCCAATGAGACAAGGTCCCTAAAAGCTATAAGTTACACATTGCACACTAATTTGTGATTTTTTTGGGATTGTAGTGGGAAGCATGGACTAGAGAACGGACTGTCTTCACCAAGGAATAAGCAACAACACCATGCGATGAGGCCCCTTCATGATCATTGAATCTTCTCCCTCATTCTTCAGCTACCAGAGGAATTGGATGTTAATTTTGACTAGGGTGCTCAATTATATTGTTAAGAACACCCAATTTTGTCAAAGATTCTAAATCCATACACTTAGCCACTTAAAATTTGTCTATTTTGTCTAAGTCAGGTTGCATGTCAGTCAATAATCCCATACCTTCTCAATATTTTGTAAAAGACTTGTTCCTCCTTTTGTTCACTTGAGGACAAGTTTTCATTCAATCATGGGGTTATGATGGAGTATATTTTTTCTTGCTCTGATATCGGGGACCCAAAAGTGATGTCAAATATCCAATATTGCAGTGTGTGCTGGCCTATAAATATAACACTTGGGCACATAGTTTTGAGAAATGTTAGTCATAGCATAGCAGAGCTCTTATAGTTGTTCTTCCCCAGAGTTAGAATATTTTCCCAAGTACCTGCAACAAGAGTCATTGAGTGTACAAATCTTTGTTTGAGCAGTACTGTACCTGAGCATGGTAGTGTGTGTAACAATAAAGACAAGCTTTCTGATAAACCTTGTAGCACTTTAGCTAGATTAAATATTTTCTTTATGCTTTCAATATTTTCAGTAATTTTATTCAATGCTTTAAGTAATTAAGCTAGATTAAATACCAATTAATTAAGCACATAAGTACGAACACATCAAGCATGTGCATGACACTTGGTAATCCCAGTAACACTTAACATTTGGTAACCCAACAGCATCATATGTGTATCGGATGTGTACGAAAAGTAGAATTGAATACTTATGTTAGGATTAGTTAAACATTGATAGTAAGTTAGGTTAAATTAGAAATTAAATTACTTCATTCCTTTCATCCTTTGTTTTAAGCACCAAAAACATAAAACATCAAAAACATCAAAAATCGTATTCCTTAATTACACTTAACCATACCTCTACATATCACAAGTGTAATTGGCAAGATAACAAATGACTATTAGGGCAAACTCACTTCCTAGAGACTAGTGTACCAAAAGACATAGAGTCCATGAAATTCTACTAGATCATGCATGAATGCTTAGTGATTTTTATGGTTGAGTGTAGGAGTATCTTCCATTCATCACTTTTTAGTTTTTTAAAATATTTTGTAGCTTATTTTAGATATTTTTTACCTTGTTTATATTCTCTTATGTGTCAATTTCTTGTTTGTTCATTAGGAATCTTGAGTTTTTGCCACAACAACAACTACTACTAGATCATTAATTATCTTGATGATATTAAGCAATGAGCCCATGACATCCATCCATTCTACTCAACTCTACGAGGCTCTTCATCTTGGATGCATGAGGTCTTTCCATAATTACAATTTAAAAATAATCAATGATTTTGGCACCTAATAAACTTGGAATGGGCTAAGTGGAATGGACAAGGGTGTGGATTCAAGGGGATTTATCACCTTCTATGCCTAACTTCCTTCTTGAGTTTTATGGGTATTCTCATTGGTCTCTTACCACTCCTATTATTGACCATACTAGGAAGCATGTCTTTGCATGGTATGGTTCTTGTAAAAAACAAACAAACATGGGAATTGAAAAGACATGTCACCCATTCCTGAAGGCACCCTCTAACTAAGGCCCTTCCTATCTTCCTACTTTTCTTTTCTTACACTTGGCATGGTGGTTATCCTTTGGGGATGGTTATGAACTCTTATTGACTGAACAGTCAGAACTTGGTAAAGCAAAGTCACCAAACACAGGTGGACTTGGTTCCAACTAAGGATGGGATGGTATTAGATCAACTTAACCATAGGTTCCAGAAGGACTTCATGTGATCAGGATGTGACACTCTATTGCCAATCTCTCTCTCTTCCACCACTTTACTCTCATCATTGACCACCTCACTACCTCCTATCATAGTTAATTAATATGTCTATTTTGGAAGGTCATAATCCTTCGATGATCTCTCATGAAAATTAAATTTTTAACTTCCTATGATCATTAATCATGCATGGTGCTTGCAGAATCCTTAATGTAAGGACATGCAAGGGCATTAATGTGTAAGCCTCCTTTGGAAAGGATCCATTTGCATACCCCTTAGTCTTTTCAATTTAAACTTCCTATCCTTTGATCATTTTTATGATAATTTCTTATCACTTCACCAATTGAACATCCAATTTTATTTTACTTCAACATAAATTCATTTGAATCCACTCCAACTCTACTCCCAACAAATTTAATCCCTCTTCCATGTTTTATAATCCTTCTAAGCTTTTTAGCTTTCTCTGGGTTCTTATTCCACTTCCAAAATTCCTAAATTTTCCTATGTGAAAAATTGGTCTCAAAAGTTGCATCGATGCTTCCTTATTGATGCAACAAATAAATAGTATATATACATGTAACAATTAGCCCAGTTTTCACAATTTTCTTCTAAATGAGAAAGGAGCTTTTACATTTTTCAAAATCCAAATATCTTGCAAAGTGTCATAACTCTTATACCACTTAACTGATTCACCTTGTTCTTTGATCCTCTTGCTACTAGAGGTATGATTTACATTGTGGAGACCATAAACCTTTAGTTTTGATCGCAAATGTTTTTAAAATTTTTCTAACTCCCCAAGGTTTACCTATTAAAATACTGATCCTAAATGAGTTAAACCTCACAAAAAAAACTCTTGTAGCTGATAATTAAAATAATAAGCCTAGCAAGATCACAAACAAACCTAAGTGTAACCTGATATAATACAAAATGTATCAAAAGAACTAGGGGTTATTAACTAAAATGCTAATCTAAGGTTATAATTATGATCGTAGATGGCACCAAAGAGAGGAGCACCAATAGGAGGACCTTTCCAACCTAGGAAAAAGTAGCCAAGAGGAGGAAGGGATCAATAGCAACAACCACAATAGCCCCAAGATTAAGAGGCTAAGGTAACACATGTAACAAGACCTCTTCAGGAGGAGCCCAAGGTGGACTCTATTCAATAGATTTACACCACTGACACTAGCCTATCTAGGCAAGATGAAGCTTCTAGGCCAAGGCCTAACCTTGAAGTTACACTATCAAAGGCTTGCCTGGAAAGAATCGGAACCAAGAAGGTTTAGAGTCCCATTCTTGAGGAACTAAACTTTGGATCCTCTTGGAGTTAACAACAGAGGAAGTTTGCACTTAATTATAAGGATTTTCCATGTGGTTCATTCTTTCTCATAGTTGAGAATGGTATGTGGGGAGACCTACCTATTTTGAAAAAATCAACAAGGAGATGCATCTACCAAAATCAAGGACATCATAGTCCTCTACTTGATTGAGGTCATTGTAAAGGTCCTTGGTTTACCTGATATTAAGGAAAAATTGGTAGAGACTTCAACCTAAGAAAATCCTAAAGTTAAGAAGAATTGGATCCAACATTGTTATGGGATGAACCATATGAAGTATGGTGTACTCACAAAGAAGGAGCATGTCTATTTCAAGATTACAGCCTATCACCTAAGCCCCATGGTTAGGCCAAGCAAGGTAATAGTCTTTTCTACTCATGCATGCATTACTCTAAGTGAAAAGTTCCATGTTAACCTTCCATAACTTATATATCTAAAGATAGAGAAGTAATTCAAGGAGCAGAAAAAATAAAGGAAGATGCTCCCCTTTCTATACCTAATCAAAAAATTATGCAAATGTGAAGGCATAACATGCTATGCCAACGAAATGATTTTTCAAGCTCCTATCACATCATGGTAGGAGATGATGACAGATAAAGCAACAGCAAAGCTATAAGAAGAGGAGAGTCCACCACCACCACCACCACCTATAGAAGAAACCATACTAGAGGTGCTTATAGTTGTAGAAAGGCTTTAAGACCTCCATGAGAAATAGCTATAGCAACAATAGGGCCCAATAGGTGGTGGGTAATCATCAATTTACCATCCAATTATAAGCCATTTGAATGAGGTCACAAGGATCATTAGTTGGCTAGACCAAGAAACTATGTTGTTGTTCATAGAACAAAGGAATTAGATGTCCATAAGAATAATTCCTAGTGCTTGAGAAGTTATAGTATCCATCCTTAGACATGAATTCCTTGAAATTTCTAGGAATGTTGCAACTTTCTTGGTCCACTTGGAGGAAGGTGAGGGGGCAGCTGTTTTGGTGATACAACACCAAACACAAGAAACAATAGCAAAGGTAGTGGCCAATAAGGTAGCAGAGGTCCTAAACACTCCTATGGCATCTATGCTAGATATTTCTGCACTAAAAAACATCCAAATGTCCACACAAGTAGGAAGTGGTTGGTTGTGTGCTACCCAATACAAAGAAGTGTTGGAATGACTGGTGGGATATGAGCAATTGCTTCTAGAGATCTTTGATCTCTCAAATGAAATTATAGCAACCTAGTCATAGTTGCTAGAGACTAAGGATAAACTTCTCATCACCAATGCCCAACTATAAATAGCCATCATCGAGAACCAATGGTTGGCTTCCCAGGTTATGAAGTTGCAAGTCCATCTCTCCAATCCTACCATTCACAACCCAGAACTCACAAGAAATGAAGCTTTTCAACAACTTTAGCACATAATAAGGGAGGTTGAGAATGCAAGGGGATCGATCATCTTTAACATGTCCTTATCAGAAGCCATGGCTTTTAACAACGATAAGGACTTGTCACAAGTCTATAAGGAAAACTTGGTCCTCATGAAAGGACTTCATTGCTTGTGAAATGTTAAACAATAAAATGACCAAATGGTCAAATTTATTTAGCAATATCATGAACAACTAGCTAGGGTGAACCTTGATTTGAGAAGGTTAGCAATAAAAAATAGAAATCTCTCAATGGAGGAAGTTTATTCACTTCATTAGAAAATGATCATTAAGGTAGCCACCTAGAAGAATGAGGCCCTAAAATTTGAAGTCAAAAATCATTACAAGGACCAAGTCGAGCTCCTCAAGGAGGTAAATGAAAAAGAAACTCATTTAGCTAAGATAAACATGAACGAGATCCTCCAACAGCTCCAACAAATAAGTGACATGTGGCAACCCATCTTTGATGGGTTAAATGTGTATAACAAAGTAGAAATCCACCTCTTGCAATGCGTATAACAAAGTAGAAATTCAATAGACAACAAAGTATAAATTTGATTTCTATAGAATTAGAATATTGTCTCTCTAAGTGCCCATAGTATAAATTAAAGATATTTTACTGATCTTACTCAAACGTCATGTACATGAACACATTAGCATGAACAAAAATAAAGATGAGATTTCTAATATTTATTAAAATACTTAGAATAGTTTAATCTTTCTTACTTGCACTTTACTTTCATGAGTTTAATTAGTTAAAATACTTAATCATAATAACATAAGTATGACCACTTCAAGCATAATGCATTAATGTTTGGTAAACCTAGTAGTGACCATTGGGTACACCTAGTAATTTCCACTTGGTAGGATGGTTATGTTAGGATAGTTAGTCACTAGAATAACTAAGTATTACTAAGTAGTTAGATTACTAATCATTGAACCTTCATTTATGCACCTAGACCTTAGGACAAGAAAATATATAAAATACTTATAAAAAGATATATCATAAGCCTTAACTCACATCTAACCATACAGACCAAAAACACAAGTGTGAGTTAAGAAGACAATGATCATACACTCCCTTGACTCACTATCTAAGATTGTGACCAAACTTAGGAAGTAAGACTATAGAATTTAACTAGATCGCTAATACATGCTTGTGATTCATATGGTTGGACATAGGGGATACATGCTACTCATCATTGGCACCGTTGTTGAGGAGATGATGGAGTACATTCAGCTTGCCACCCTCTATTATGCAAACTTGGCTATGTTGATAGCAAGGAAGGCAAGAACTAAGTTGGAGAAATAGGTGGCTAGTTCCTACCTCTTGTACGAGGTGCAATTCAAGAATCACAAGGAGACCATGTAGCAGTTGGAGACAACCAACACCAAGCTTGAAGTTCTTAGGAGTAGATTCTCTAACCAATGATCTATTGTTGAGAACCTAGCCAAAAGGATGAACAACTATCATGAGCTATAGAATCTCGTAAAGATGTTCAACATTAAACATAAAAAATTTGTAGCATGGCTTGTCAACACTAAAGAGCTATTCTCTGTGATGCCATGCTTATGGGATATCCCTACGCTAGCCCACATCGATGAAGTAGCATGGACTATGTACAACCCACATGGTAAAGAGAAAAAGATAAAGGCAGTACTAAATGCTTTGAGGCTTCCTCCAGTAGTAGCAACAATAATTCAACCTTAGGCACCTCCACCACCACAAATGTTGAAACCTAGTAAAGGCCCTTCAATGCCATAGGAGCCTCCACCTTTGGGCATTGTTTAAGAATTCGCCTTGTCTTCAACAACTTAAGAGTACCTGGTGGAACTTTTTAAAGGGTCCAATTTTGTTGTTATGGATACCAATTTTGTAATCTGATACAATCTGGCACTTAAAGTTGGTTAGTCAATTGGTCTATTTGTTTTTAAGTTAATAAATTTTATACTTCCCCAAATTTTGTAAAAAGCTCGCTCCTACTTTTATTCACTCAAGCATAAGTTTTTAGACAGTCATGGAGGTCTGATGAGTTGTAATGCATACAAGCTACATCAACGTAGCCTTGTTGATGTATCCTTGTCGACACATGGTGACATGTATCAATGTAGATGCATTAACATTGAAGCCTATATAAATACATGCACCAATTGCATTTATGACAAAAAGTAGTGTTTTGAACAAGAAAAAGGGAGTTGTCAATGAAATGCATGTTAAGAAGTTAATGTTCATGTGAAGAGAGGCTGACCCCGGTGAGAACTTCATTTTAAATATCATGGCTTAACTAATAACAAAGAAAATCAACTACAATGATGAATAGGTAAGGGGCAAGAGGACATCCTTGCTACACTAACCTATGGATAGGAAAGGAAGAGATGATGCCAAAGGTAGTGGTTATTCTTGTGGTAGCATCTAAGAATAATCATTTCACCATATGTAAGAACTTAGGGCCAAAACGTAGTTTAGTCATAATTTGTAGAATAAAGTCCCACTTTATGTTACCATAGGCATTAGCATAGTCAAGCTTCATTAGGAGAATATCTTGAACATCATCCTCTACCGACTTGAGACCTTACCACGTAGCAATCACATTGTTTAAAATATATCTACTAGGAATAAATCTTGTTTGCTGAGGAGATATAATTTCGCAAAGAATTTTCTTCAAACATAAGGCTAAGCACTTGGCCCAAATTTTATACACCATAGTAAGAAGAGTGATGGGATGCCAATTAAAGATACAAATATGATCCCTGCTCTTAGAAAGGAGATGAATAATCCCTTGATTTAAATTGAGCCCAAGGAAACTAGTAAGGATAGCCTCTCTAGTAACCTATAAAAGATCATTCCCCACTAGATCCCAATGAATTTGAAAAAATTCAATGTGGAAACCATCATAATTAAGAGCCCTCCTAGGACTCAACTTGGAACAAGCCACTTGAAGCTCCTCCTTAGTAATATCATCTTCTAAACTTTGTAATATAGTAGAAATGATAAGGCTTGGATAATTAAGGGTAGCAACCTTAAATGATGAGATATCCATAGGGGTATAAGCAAATAAGGTTTCAAAATACTTCTTAAGAAATGAGAGGATACTATTGTGGTCAGTGATGGTGGTACCATCACTGGAAACTTTGTATAAAGAATGCGAAGAAAAAGAGCTACTTAAATCCTTTAAAAATTCCCTACAATGTTCATCTTAAATACTTAAGCAAGTGAGTCTACTTTTAGTTAAGGCACTTTGTGCTCTTTACATGTACCATTTTTGGAAGGCTAACTAGGCTCTAGCTAACTCCTTGTGAACATGAGTGTTGAAAAGATATTTAGCTAATCTATTAGTTAGATATTCAATAGCAAAGTGGATGTTGTTATACTCTTGTCTGGCCCAAGCGGTGACTACCTTACCGTAACAATGAGCAAATTTCTACACTCTACAAGAAGCACGATGCCATCATTTAATCCAACCCACCTGATCCAAGGGCCTAGGTTAGGCATTCCAAAGGTTTGATAGAAGAAGTTGGATGGAAGGGGAAGAGAAGCAATTACTATGTACATGGAAAAGATGGAAATTATGTCTATGGTTGCTACCATGAATCTAAATAGATATAGTCATGGGAAGATGGTCTAATAAGGTTGCATGTTGATGAACCATAATAGCAAAGGAGGCTTGCCAAAAAGAAAGGATGAAAAAATAGCATACGAATATAAGGTTAACCATACGAATATAAGCATAACACATTGATGAGTGGCTAGATACCCCTACACTCAACCATACAAATATAAGCATAACACATGCGATCAGGTCGAACTCCACAAACTAAGTGCCTACACGCCTCATGACACACTAAAGGTTAATTATTCATTATCTTCCTAGACTTGTATTTATCACGGTGTATGGTTAAGTAAGTCCGAGGTATATGATTTTTATAGCTTTTCTATTTTATCTCCTATGCTATTGAGGTGAAGGGTTGAAGAGACTAATTCACTAACTCTAACTAACTAACTAAGTCCTCATTACCTAGCGTCAGCATCCATTCCCACTTACCGTTCACACCCTAAACCAATGCAACCATGATTACCAAACGCTAGTCGTTGCTGGGATCACCACGCGTAACGCACGTGCTCAAAGCGGTCGTACTAAGGCACTTAACTAGGAGAGAAGGGTTGAGAAAGATTTAATTCCTAATAAAGCATGTAAATGGAAAATAGTAAATAACAATAAATAAAAGTCCTAATTAGCCTATTCCATGCACTGCAAGGTTTATCCAAGAAGTTTGTCTTTATTTCCGTACATAAATATGTGTTCAGGTACAATATCTACTCGAATAAAGATCCGTTCACTTTGGAGCTCCTACTGTGGGCACATGGAAAATATTCTATCTCTGGAGGGATCAAACTACCAGAGTTTCACTACGGTCTAAGCCTAGGATGAAAAACAAGAGAGAGCCACCTCTTATTTATAGATATGATGGCGCACCGCAATATCGCGTGGGATGCGATATCGTGGCATACATGATATCACGTCCCATCATACCCCCATGATTGAATAAAAACTCGAGAAGGTATGGGATTATTGACTCAAAATGAAACTAATGGGATGACTTGTGAATGGATCATCATTACAAGATAAGACAACACTGGTGTTCATGATAACAAGAGTGAACACCTTATTACATTTGACATCAAGCCTTAGTTGGTAGCTGAGAAAGAGAGAGAGAAGTTTTGTTGTTGCCAACGCCAAGATTGCACCTTTTGTTGTCCATCCGTAAGCACACCATCGGTCTTGCTCCTTGCATAGCTTCTTCCAGCACTGTTCCATTTCAAGTGTTCCTTCCAGATCCCCTCCGTTGTTGTATGATTGCCATCTGCACACACAAATCAATCTTATATTAGCAAGGGTAAATGAATTTTGATGTAGTTGATACCTTGCTTTGGTGAAAGGTCCATTGGCTAGGTTGTGGTATGGCTGATACGGATCTAGAGATATAATATTGGTGATTACCGAAGATGTAGGGGTTAGGAGAAAATCGAAAAAATTGGGCCTTGTACACCCATGACTAATCGCGAACCTCCGGTAGTGTTAAAATGAAGAAAGAAAAGGAATAAGAAAGATGAGGAAAAAGAAATAACTATAGCATTGATAAAATGGATGTCAAGATGGAAATGAACAAAATAAAATAGATTGCAAAAATGTTAAGGGAAAGAATTTAACTAGTGCACCAAAGAGGAATGTCAGTGGGTCCTCCCCAAAGCAGGCTCATGCCCTTAATGCCCTGACAAACCCACATTCAAAGAGTTCGTAGGCTCTGGGAATGGCCTTTAAAACAAGAGTTAAAGTCTTAACCACAAGAATTTACCAAAAAGAAAACAATGCATCCACCAAGATATACCTAATGATACAACCGACAATGAGGTAAACAATGGAGAGAAGGATGGAGAAAAGAGAATGGAATGGAATCCCAAGAACAAGGTGGTGTATAGTCCCTTGTGTAGTTCATGATTAATGTGACTTAGCAAATCTCATTCCAACTCTGGCCTCAAACCAACCACATCCAGTGACTTCACATCAATGCATTCAGCTAATCCATCCCCTTGAAGTAACAAGAATGCCTTCGCCCAAGAGCTACCACCATTCCGACGAAACAAATGAGGAGAGAATGGGAAGCGAGGAGGGCCTTAATTAGAGGGAACATTTCTATTTTGAGTTCCATAACCAGTGCTTGCAACCCAAGGGATTATTCTGTCTAAGGGGTGTGTTTTGAATTCTCACTTTTTCCTTTTTTCTTTTCTCTCTTCTTTTTTTTTTTGGTTTTTTGTTTTTTTATGTTTTATGTGTTTATGCGTGAGAACCACACCATGCAAAGACTTTGTTATTTTTATTGCTTAGCTTCCCGATAATTAGGTAACGTTGAAGCGACAAGAAAACTCAAGAAGAAAACATCCAAGCACCCAAGAGAATGGCCAACACAAATGTATCAAGTTCCCTTGAAGTCACACCCTTTTCAATCCTAAAGTCCTTCCTTAGTTTGAGAAATGCCCAGTCACTGATTCATTAATAGTTCTTATTAGAAAAGGACTGTACATTTCCAAGCTAAGAGAGACCATAGAAATTGGTGGATCAATGGATGAAGTGAACTCATTACTTGCCATATCAAAAGAAACATACCTTAGTACCAACATAATGACTTAAAGGTAAAAACCAAACATTAGCAATGAATATGAAAACAGTTCAAACCATCATGAAGAACATTTATTAGGTGACAAACTTACAAGGTGGATAACACACGCACACACACAAAAAATGAAAAAGTATAACGATGTTTAAAAAAAATAAGAAAAGTTAAAGAAATTTGTAAAACAAAAATGTGTAAGACAAAAACTTGTAAAACAAAAATGTGTAAAACAAAAACATGGAAAACAAAAACTAAAAAGAACTGAGGGCCTCTAATGATTAGCATAGGTGGCCATCTCCCCCATGACTGAATTGCAAGGGAGAGATCTGAAATAATGAGTGCCTATTTAAATTTCTTAGAAGTTCCCAACTTCTCCCCATTGGTGTTCTCAGATTAAGGGGTGGAAGTCGGCGACGCTCATACTCCAATGTATCTATGCCTTCATTATTGACATGAGTTGTTCCCCCAGTTTTTTCCATGCATATTGGGTTGCTCTTTCGACTAGCTATCAACCACGAGGTGTCTAATACTTGTGTGGTTGCTACATATAGGCACCTTTGTATTTGTGTTTCTTGGGCACACTAGTTACATGGAAGAGATGCGGTGCATTCCTCCATGTCATCACCCTCTAACTCACTATATGTGATGCATGGAACTTTCTTCTTCTCGATATTTCCATAAATATTTACCTTAGATATCTCCAAGGAAAGATCACAAATCCCTAGGCATGCATCTATCGTGCTTAGCCATGCCCTTCCCATTATAATTGGGAAGTCCCCTTCATTGTTGATAACTTCTATCACCAGGAAATCAGCTGGGTAGGACCAACCACACATAGTGGTAATAATGTCCTCCACCAATCCCAAGGGAATGGTGATGGACTAGTCAGCTAGCTCTAGTTGAATGTTGCTCTTCTTAAGTTGGGGCAGGTTCCAGGCTTGATACATCTCTTGTGAAATTAGGTTGAATTCAGAACCTAAGTCAAGAAGAGCCTTATGAGGTTCATTCCCGATGACTTGGAGGTAGATTAAGGGACTTCCCAAGTTAGCTAGTTTCATGGGAAGGTGGCCTACCTTGATCCAGTCGGTTACGGTATGTGTTAACATAACCGTATGTGTTAAGCTCTGTTGTTGGACTGAAGGGTGCTCTGAAGCCTTATGTGTTGGAGGAGCGTACCTAGACTCAACCACTTGTTATTGTGAGAGCTTTTCTAGGCTTTTGTTTCTGAAGAAAGGTTTTCTCTTTTTATGGTTGTCATAACTAGCAGTGGGTTGAATGTTTACGACTCTCGTAGCGTGGCGTTGCTACGGTTGAGTGGGGAGTTCCCCTTGCATTGTTGAAGTAGGAGGTATGGGAACTACCGGTGGAAGAGGTGCGGATAGATTAGGAGGATGGTATGGGTATGGAGTTTCTCCCGAAGGAGAAGGAGTCCTTCTAAAGTACTCCTGAACTTGGTAGTGATGTTGCGGAGTTGTGTGACCCATGGAGTCACTTGGAGAAACTGGCAGCTACACGTAGTATCCATATGGGTTTGGTTGTCGGTAAGGGGACTATTGTTTCGGTGGTGGCATCCCCCATGAATGTGGGTATTTCCACTACTGATGTTGTCCAATGGGTTGTGGTGGAGTTCCACTTGTATAGTATGTCAATGGTTGGTGGAACTGTCTTGGGTTACCTTGGGGATAAGGTAACCTTCAGGGTGTTTACCATTTGTTGAGTCTCGGGTTAAGTGCATACACCCTAGACTCTTGTAGATGTGAGATGATTGGACAACATCCCTTAGGATGATCATAGTACCAGATCTCACATCCACTGTCATCGTCTATGTCTGAGTCCACAACCACATCAGAGATAGTTATTTTCCCTTTACCCTTGTCACATGCAGGGCCTGAATCTCTCCACTTTTTCTTGTCCTTGTCACTACTTCGTTCCTCCTTAGACTCTTCTACAATTTTCAGGACAGTTTCAATTTTACTATCTAAGGAGCTCCATACTTCATCTACCTTAGTTGCCACTTCCGTTGTTAGCTTCTAAAGTGGCAAGGTTTTTCTGTTCATCAACTCTTCAAGTGGTGACTCATCCTCTTCATCGCAAAATCTCACTCCCTTCTTTCGAAGAGAGGGGTCATGGTTATATTCTTCCGCACTTTCTCTTTTTTGTAGCTCCCCTTCTTCTTTGGCTACTTGTTCCAACAAGTGATGAATTTCATGGGATCTAAGTTTTGATAATCTCCCTTGGGCATAAGTCCCAAGGGTTCTCCTGGTTTCATACCTTAGCCCATCTACGGTGTGGTGGAGTTGATCCTGCTGTGCGTAACCATGGCCTGGGCAACGATGTAGCAATGCATAGTAGTGGCCCATGATAGCATCCAAGGGTTCATGAGTACCTTGCTTCCATCCTTGGATCTGCTTACACAAATTAGACACTCTAGAGTACGTTTGATACTTATCGTTGAAGAGTTCTAACATCATACTCCACCTCCTAATGGTTTCCAGCTCTAAGGACTAGTACCAACTCTCTGCATTCTTGATGAGTGTCCTGGGAAATAACTTTAGTTTTTGCCACTCATTTTCTATGTTTTGCAAGGCGCAAGCATCATGGAATACCTGTAAATGATTTTTCGGATCTGCATTGTATCCCCCTTCAAAGTGTGGAATATTGTTCATGTCTAAGCGCTTGATCTGACTGTCCTTTAAATTCCTTGTTGGTATCCTCACTACCTACGTTTATTTAACATGCTTTGGGTGGCAAGTAGGGGTTCATCATGATCATCTCTTTCATGATGTCTCTGTTGTTCCCTACTTTCCCTTCGCTCATGCCCTTGTCCTCGCTCTCAACTCTCCCGTCGAGGTCGCTCATTTTCTCTACCTCTATCCTCACCATTATGCTCTTTATGACTATGCCCAAAGGTGGAAGGAGAGGGTGAATGATGTGAAGAAGAAGAAGAAGAAAGAGAACCATTGCCATGACGATGTTTCTTACCTTCTCTTCTGTGGCTTCGGCCCCAATCATGATGACGATCTGAGTGCTCATCCTTGTCATGTGTTGTTATTCCCTCAGTGAACAGTTAGTGTTCACGGGGATCAGAACCAAGGTTGTGTATCATGGAGCGTAGGTTTTGATAGCCCACCTCCTCACTATCGTTAGGAGGGGAAACATCTTTCGATAAAGAACCCGTTATAAGTGGTTCACCATCTCCCATTTCACTTAGGATGTGCAGGACCTCTTTACCCTTCAATAGTGTATGTTGGCTCTCTTTCCTTGAGTCCCTCATACGTTGTAAAGCTGTGGGATGGTAATCCCTCACGTCAAAATTTTCCACAATGTATTCAACATAGAGCTGAGTCATGCTGATCTGTGCCAAAGCATGGAGGAGCATGTTGGGGACTGCACAATCTGGAGGTAACACTATGTTACCTTGCAAGTCTCTCCAACGCATCTATTCATCTTGATGGAAGATAAAAGTAAAATTGGAAATATACTCATCGGGATGAGTATATTCCACCTTATATTGTTGAGGAACTGGCGGATTTAGGTTATGTGTTTTTGATTGCCGACTATTCTTTGTATGATTCCTAGGTGGTGAATTGCTCTTGTGAGAAGAAGAAGAAGACATTATGTCTTATCGATGTGCTATTTAACCATTATAAAATTTTCGTTTAATTAACCCTAAGGTTTGTTTAAGCTCCCAACGATGTGAGTGATTTCCTATGTTCTACTTAGCACACAAACACTTAGTCCCCGGCAACGGCGCCAATGATGAGTGGCGAGGTACCCCTACACTCAACCATACGAATACGAGCGTAACATGCATGATCCGGTCGAACTCCGCAGACTAAGTGCCTACATGCCTCATGAAACACTTAAGGCTAATTATTCATTGTCTTTCTAGACTTACTTATATTTGTCACGGTGTATGGTTAAGTAAGTCTGAGGTATATGATTTTTATAGCTTTTCTATTTTATCTCCTATGCTATTGAGGTGAAGGGTTGAAGAGACTAATTCACTAACTCTAACTAACTAACTAAGTCTTAATTACCTAGCATCAGCATCCGTTCCCACTTACCGTTCACACCCTGAACCAATGCAACCATGATTACCAAATGCTAGTCGTTGCTGGGATCACCACGTGTAACGCACATGCTCACAGCAGTCGTACTAAGGCACTTAACTAGGAGAGAAGGGTTGAGAAAGATTTAATTCCTAATAAAGCATGTAAATGGAAAACAGTAAATAATAATAAATAAAAGTCCTAATTAGCCTATTCCATGCACTGCAAGGTTTATCCAGGAAGTTTGTCTTTATTTCCGTACACAAATATGTGTTCAGGTACAATATCTACTCGAATAAAGATTCGTTCACTTTGGAGCTCCTACTGTGGACACATGGAAAATATTCTATCTTTGGAGGGATCAAACTACCATAGTTTCACTACGGTCTAAGCCTAGGATGAAAAACAAGAGAGAGACACCTCTTATTTATAGATATGATGGCGCACCGCAATATCGCGTACACGATATCGTAGCGGACTACGCGATATCGCAGCCTATGCAATATCGCATCCCATCACACATGAAAAAGATCCTCTTTGCCACCATAGAAAGAGCAAGTATGATTGTGCATCCCAAGATATT
This sequence comes from Gnetum montanum, assembly GCA_015680685.1. Taxonomy (NCBI): domain Eukaryota; kingdom Viridiplantae; phylum Streptophyta; class Gnetopsida; order Gnetales; family Gnetaceae; genus Gnetum; species Gnetum montanum. The sequence goes on from MNCI01000958.1 coordinate 84,847, forward strand.
TGAGACATTTGTTGATATAGGTAAACCTTGGTGATGGAGACACTAGAGGAACTATTTAATTTTAGGGAGAATTCGTAGTTTCCAAATATGTTGGAACAGGGGGATCTAGAATTGTTCTGACCCTGTTTCATGCCAAGACTTGTTACATCATTGAATGATACTTGATGAGTCATGCAGAAGTTGAAAGAGGACATGTAGCTTATAAGGTAGAAGTTTTAACTCATTAATCCATTGAAGGCCATAAAATGTACTTTGCACCAAAACGTCTAGCTACAAATGGCAATGAATAAAAGTATAAATCTAGACCAGGCAATGGGGCATTACTTTAGATGTCTCATAAAAATTATTAAAAACTTCCTCAAAAATCCATTTATTGGTAAGCCTAAAATAGCTAAGAGAAATAACTCCCTTCTAAAACCAAGAGGTAACAACCTTAGCGTTCATAATTGCAAGGGGATTAGGCAACAAAGCTAACCACCATGGAAACAACTTAGAGAGAAGAGTAGGGTTGATCTTAACATTAGTCTAATCTATATAATGATGTATAATTTGCCAAGCCGTCCAAATGCTTTTGAAAACATGATATCTAAGAATAATGATAGTATGGGGGAAAAGGATCCAATTAACAAAGTTGATTCCTTTCCAAAAGGGCCTATTTTTTGGAAACGCTTGTTGAAGCCTTAATTAGAAGAGAGTCCCAATAATGTCTAGGGCATCTAGATGCTAAAACAACCACTTAGAAACTAAGGTAATCCCTTGCTTAAAAGAGTTCAAAAGACCTAAGCAACCCTTATTCTTAGAAAGATTAACAATATTCCAAGTGACATGATGGAAGCATTTTTGAGAATCTTTAGAGGACCACATGAATCCTAAAATAATCATTCAAGCTTCTAATAAGTAGCTTGGGAGGGGACCCAACACAAAGAATAATACACATGGTTAAATGCACAAATAGACTTATAAATGAGGTACTTACCAACTAGAGTGAGGGGTTTAGTCTTCCATTTTTCAATTTTTCTTTGAATCCAAAAAATAACATGCTCCCAGAGAATAGAGGTAGAATCTCTAAAATTGAAGGAAATTCCCAAAATCTTAATGATATCTTGATCCTAGAGAAGCTTCCAATTATATTAGGTCACATAACTATAATTATTGGTAAAGCTATAAATAGAATATTTATTCCAATTAATAGTGGAACCTAAGAGTAAGCAATATTGCTTCACCCGGGATAAGAGCTGGTGCAAATTAATAGTAGTGTTTTGAACAAGCAAAAGAGAGTTGTCAATGAAATGCATGTTAAGAAGTTAATGTTGATGTGAAGAGAGGCCAACCCCGGTGAGAACTTCATTTTAAATATCATGGCTTAACTAATAACAAAGAAAATCAACTACAATGATGAATAGGTAAGGGGCAAGAGGACACCCTTGCAGCACTGACCTATGGATAGGAAAGGAAGAGGTGATGCCAAAGGTAGTGGCTATTCTTGTGGTAGCATCTAAGAATAATCATTTCACCATATGTAAGAACTTAGGGCCAAAACCTAGTTTATTCATAATTTGTAGAATAAACCCCCACTTTATGTTGTCATAGGCATTAGCATAGTCAAGCTTCATTAGGAGAATATCTTGGCCATCATCCTCTACTGACTTGATACCTTCCCACGTAGCAATCACATTGTTTAAAATATATCTACTAGGAACAAATCTTGTTTGCTGAGGAGATATAATTTGGCAAAGAATTTTCTTCAAACATAAGGCTAAGCACTTGGCCCAAATTTTATACACCACAGTAAGAAGAGTGATGGGATGCCAATTAAAGATACAAGTATGATCCCCACTCTTAGGAAGGAGATGAATAATCCCTTGATTTAAATTGAACCCAAGGAAACTAGTAAGGATAGCCTCTCTAGTAACCTATAAAAGATCATTCCCCACTAGATCACAATGAATTTAAAAAAATTCAATGGGAAAACTATCATAATTAAGAGCCCTCCTAGGACTCAACTTGGAACAAGCCACTTGAAGCTCCTCCTTAGTAATATCATCTTCTAAACTTTGTAATATAGTAAAAATGATAAGGCTTAGATAATTAAGGTTAACAATCTTAAATGATGAGATATCCATAGGGGTAGTAGCAAATAAGGTTTTAAAATGCTTCTTAAGAAATGAGAGGATACTATTGTGGTCAGTGATGGTGGTACCATCACTGGAAACTTTGTCTAAAGAATGCGAAGAAGAAGAGCTACTTAAATTCAAAAATTCCTTATAGTGTTCATCTTAAATACTTAAGTAAGTGAGTCTACTTTTAGTTAAGGCACTTTGTGCTCTTTACATGTACCATTGTTGGAAGGCTAACTAGGCTCTAGCTAACTCCTTGTGAACATGAGTATTGAAAGGATATTGAGCTAATCTATTAGTTAGATATTCAATAGCAAAGTGGATGTTGTTATACTCTTGTCTGGCCCAAGCGGTGACTACCTTATCGTAACAACAAGAAAATTTCTACACTCTACAAGAAGCATGATGCCACCATTGAATCCAACCCACCTGATCTAAGGGCCTAGGTTAGGCATTCCAAAGGTTTGATAGAAGAAGTTGGATGGAAGGGGAAGAGAAGCAATTACTATGTACCTGGAAAAGATGGAAATTATGTCTATGGTTGCTACCATGAATCTAAATAGATATAGTCATGGGAAGATGGTCTAATAAGGTTGCATGTTGATGAACCATAGTAGCAAATGAGGCTTGCCAAAAAGAAAGGATGAAAATAGAACCTATTTAACCAACTGTAGATGTGAGCTTGCTCAAGACAAAGATTGCTTCAAGTAAATCTATGAAGGGGATCACTAGTAAAGGCATCCATCCCATTAGATAGGTAGAACTTTTTATTAAAGGCTGACCAAGTCTAATACTTGAAATTTGGTAGTTGAAAACACACACACACACACACACACACCCCTCACAATGTTATCTTGAGAGATTTCTATCATATTAAAATCTCCTTAAAAATCCAAGGTATTGAGGGAAGAGAATTAGCTAGTTACTACCATAGAAGAGCATGTTCTATAGAGTCATTAGGGGCATAAATTAAGCAAATACTAAAAGGGCCATGCAAGGAAGGAAAGGTAGCCTAAGAAACTATATGGCCAAACTTGAAACCACTTTGAATGATTTTATCTTTCCAATAAGTTAAGAAGATAATGGCAGCTCCCCCTTTCCCACTAACATGGGAAGTAGTAAGAACTGATGAGTGAGGGAGAAACTAATGGGCTGAAAGAAATAAATGATCTACTGAAATCTTTATTTCTTGAAGAATAATGAAATTGAAACTAGTATTTAGACTAGAAAGAAATTTTCCTACACGCTTTTGTCAAAGCTTATCAGTAGGGCCTCAAAAATTCCGTGATAAGAGGCTCATGGGGAAGCAAAGGGCATGTCAAATGAAAGGTCATCAAAAGGTTCAAAACTCAAAGTGTCAACTTCCATTGTTTGTGAGAGAATGGAAAAGGAGTTGTTTGTAGTGATGGGAGCTATAGAAGTATTCATTGAAGAGGAAGTAGAGGGTGGAGTTGTAAAGGATGAAGCTTTAACTCATTTCCTTCCATTGCCAATCACAAACTCTTCATCTAAGGTTGAGTCCTTAAATGACTTTGAGGAAGTGACACGTGTTGTGGTGGTTATCTTTGTGCATGAATCCGACTATGGTGCTTGTACCTTGGAGGGGCTAGACAAAGAGGATGAATTTGGAACATTTTTTGAACAGGTTCTAAACCTAAAATCTAGGGAATGGATTTTTTGAGACTCAATCAAGTATTTTTTCATTGCTAATAAGGGACAAGCCAAGATATGACACTTGACCTAATGATAGTAGCTATAGAAGTTTGGGAGATAAAAATAATCTATTTTTGGATGAAGATATTTCCACCACCTACAAGGGTTGATGAGGTCTTCCTTTGAGTAATATCGAGTTCAATACAGTAGCAATGGAACTAAGTTCCATTAATCATAGTGCTATGGTTGGAAATAATAGTACCAAGGGTACTCACGATGTTCCTCTCTATGGATGAAAAAATCAATGGAAGGTTTGGCAATTTAAAATGATAGGAAATTATGTTATAAGCTAGGTCATTAACATTAAAGTGAAATTTCCAGGCATGTGCAATGAGAGTTGCATTTTTTGTTGGAAACATTTTGACAAAAAGAGCTTTCTTGACCTAAGAGGCCTCAAATATTTCCACCAAGATAAAGTTCCAAGCATAGTAGTGAGCATGAAAAACTTGAATGCCCTAGGGTTAAAGGAGGCTTTGGATTTACATATTAATGCTTAATGACCTTGGTAGAAACCCCACAATTTGAAGGAAAATAAAACACATTGCACAATCTTTAGAAACTACATCAAAAATATCATCTAGAAGAAGGAAATCTATTTTAGGCAAGTTAGAAAAAATTCCTTGATGAAGAGTAGAATTAGACTTATCTACCATTGCAAAACTCATGCAAATCTATCCACCGCAACTCCAACAATGAAGATCAATAAAATTACCACGATGCAAGACAACACCTCCACCACACCCACAACAGAAATTTGCACTGCAGCTATGCAAAACTACCCACTTGTCTTTCACCTCATATATCCATTTAACAAACACCACTTTAGCCACAAGAACATCAATCCAGAGCCATAAAAGGTCACAGCACTACAGCAGCCATGCAAATCTGTGACAACCCAAAAGAAAAAGAAAAATAAAAATGTAAATAGTCATTCAAGAACTCATGTGCAAAAATTCCCAAGGGCAAAACCCTCACTACTGCAAACCACCCCCACCAAAATAATTCATCACTGATTGTTCACCACCACTAGAGACACGTGCAAGATTTCAATATTTAAAACTAAAATAGATGAAGATGTGAGCAATAATTCTATATTTAAAGCTAAACCAAACATACGATCTAAGGCCTTAGCACTCAATGAAGAAGCCAAAGCCAAGAAAGCATCGACTTAGAGTGGTTAACAATCATCTTCAGGAATATAGGAAGGACACATATAATTCTTGTAGATGTGTTCTTCTGTTGGCAGTATTACAAAGGTCAAAACTCGTACAGTAAGCAATGTTAAATTTCAATATGTCTTAATCTTTACAATTATTAGTTTTATAATAGTTTTAATGATTCATATGAAAGTAATTATGATAACGGGAAAAAAAAGATAGGATTGATGGTACTGAAATAAGGACTAAAAAAGGGAGAAGAAAAAATAGCTATATATAAGAACTCAGAAAAGTATGAAAACATGGATTGTTAATAGTACATATACGTTATTCTCCAAATAAATCAAGAATAACAAGAGTTTATAAGATCATGGTAAACCAAAAGGTTAAACATGATGATGTGAGGTCGCTTTAATGTGAAATGAATGTACTAAGAAGACTCAAAAAAGAGTTTGAATCTAGTTTCTTAAAGAGGAAAACAAGATCTAAAATAAAGTATTAGTTATAAATTTGATACAATTTCCCAAAAAAGAGGAAAATTATAGGAAAGATAACAAAAGGCTATGATTAACAATAGAAAGTAATACAAAGTCGTATAAAGACTAAGAGTTGGCTAAGAAAGACAAAATTAGTGTTTAAAAAATGAAGTCTGCTAGCAACAACCTACAAACATCAATAACTTAACACATATCTTAAGTGTGTCTTTAACAAAGATTTTTGTCTAAGTTATGTTAATTACAAATATATTATTTATATAACAATTTGAATTAAATTCTTCATCATAAGATTCTTAGGTAATTAGAGGTGCATACAAGGCATAAAACCAAATTCTAAAATTGTAACCTAATGTTTTATACTAACTCTTTTACCACTAGACTAACAATATTAATTAATATAATGAATGCACAACTAGCATCAAGTATTGCTTGCTTCAAAGCTAAATAAAATAAAGACATCCTCTAACCACTTTGAAACTCTTCAAAAATAGAGTCCCACACTAGGTAACAATGTGTCACAAATTTTGTTATTTTTGTTGTTAGTTATTCATTCAAGAAAATACTCATCAAGTAGAGGAATCAAAGGAGTAAAATAAAGAAAGTGCAATTACCATTACATAGATCAATGTAGTTCATTGTACATAAATAATTGTCAATGAGAGAGCACATAATTAATATTGCAATTGCATAATTTTATATATGCTTTCACAATACATTTGTTAATCTTTGGTTTGAATATCATCTCATTAACATTGTTAGCAATGGTTAATAAGAATGCATTAGAATACATTATGAATTCAAAATAACTATTAGTAACCTAATATGTATACATGAATTTCTTCTTTATGTTTATAATCACATAATATGTGACATGTAATTCTTAACCATTCTAATATGATGAATAAACACAATGCTATGAAATATGTTTATAACCTTTCAAGTTAAGATAAATTGTAAGTATTTTAATTCTTGATTATGAAGATTTTATACTAATGATAATCCTTTAGTTAAAAACAACATTTTACTAAAGTTAGTTTATAAATGTAATGAAATAAAAGAAAATTTTACTCGAAATATTTGAAATGAAATAAAAATATTTCTTCTTCTTAATGATTCCTATAATCAAATTATCTAATTAATTGCATCATATCCTTTATGATCTACTAGCCCAACTTTCACATAAACTATGAAATCTCATTAATTAAAATTAGATTTCTTGTATTAATTTAAAATGTGGGGCCCACTCTAATTATTAGAATGGCAGTTATTCTAATTTTAGAAGTTGAGACCCTATTTATACATGTACTGGCATGCTCATTCCCTTGCCTTTACAGCTTCGACTACCTGGCCATATTGCCTAAACACACTGATGAGGGATGCAAGTCCCTGAAAACATTTTATGTAACAATATACCTTGTGCAATGGTTTGAGCTTTCTATTACTTTATGTTTAATATTTTTTTTGTTTTACAATTTCTACAGTATTTCTCTCAGCCTTCCTGTTCTTTTTCTTAACGCACAAGATCTCATGAAAAATTTTAAGTTTCCTAAAAATTTTAAGTTTTTACTAAGGTAAATTGTTCATGCATTATATTATTAATTATAAGTAATAATTTGTCTAATAAGTATGTATCTTTAAAATTATTTAGATCATACATATATACCAAAATTAAATTTTTGTTATCATCATCCAAGATTTTCACTACAGTATTATCCACAATAATGGTATCTTCTTAATTGTATTTGGAGTAGGGTCACTTTATTTTTTTTAAATCCTTCAATCCCATTGATGAAGCATCAAAATGTCATGTCAAAGGACCCTTGTTAACATGGACTCGTTGATGGGCCCTGTTGACATGGCCTCATTGATGGGCCTTGATTGATGTGGCCCCATCTACACAATGTTGCCCCATCAACGTAGCATTTGTTGCATTTATGAGGCCCCTTCAATGTATCTCTACAATAAAGTCTATAAATACGTGCTTACCAACTATGTTTTTGGAAGGTGAAAGTCATAGTTGTAGCAGAGCTCTTGCATTTTTGTCATTTAAGAGCTAGAATAATTCTCTAAATACCCATAATAGGAGTCAAAAAGTGTACGGATCTTTATTTGAGCACTAATGTACCTAACCACACTAGTGTGAATGATAATAAAGATGAGCCTTTTCATCAAATCTTGCAACACTAGGAATAGATTAATGATTTATTTATGCATTTACTATTTTCATTAATTATGTAATTAATTAAGCTAAACTAGACTTCGATTGATTACTTAAGTAACTAAGCTAAATAGATTAAACACATAAGTACGACCACTTCAAGCATAACATATAACACTTGGTAATCCCAGTAGCACTTAACGCTTAATAGCCCAACAATGTTGTATGCATTCAGGATGTGTACACAAAGTGAAACTAGATACTTATGTTAAGATTGGTTAGAGATTAGTTAATTTGTTAGATTAAATTAGCTATTAAATTACTTCATTTCTCTATTTTAAGCACTAGAAATATAAAATATAAAATAATAAAAATCATATGCCTCGATTATACTTAATCATACCTTTGTACATCATAAGTATAATTGGGAAGATAATGAATAACTATTAGGGCAAGTTCACTTCCTAGAGGCTAGTGTACCAGAAAACATAGAGTCCACAGAATTTGACTGGGTCAAGCATGAACACTTAGTGATTTGTATGGTTGAGCGTAGGGCTATGCATTAAAAGAATCCGATTCGTGGAAGCGAGGAATTGAGGATTTGTGATTCTAAACGTGTTTGGGTATGTGTGCCTCAAGAAAAAGTGGGGACGGGTTCGTAGCCGGGAACGTGATAGAGAAAATTTAAATATATTAGTTTTTTTCTTACATTAAATCTCATATATCATAAAAAACATTGTAGAATATAGAACAAGTACAATGTAAATTTAAAATATTGTTAATGCTTAAAAATTGCATAAAAGATTGCAATGAAACACTAAGTATTGAGTCTCATGTGTGTTATAAGATATTTTAGCATTATCATATATATATATATATATATATGATAATGTTACAAAATTATCTCTTTTTAAATCACAAAAGAGTTTCTTGCCAAAGCTTAAAAGTTGTCACAATGTTCAAATTCTAATTTTAGCCTATATTTTCTCCTTGCTCTACTCTAAAGAGTAAATTTGTAAAACCTGCTTCATTTTTTTATATGTCATTAATATCATTTGCATGGTAATCATCTTCATCAAGGATTGAATCATCAATATTAAGATTCATTGCTTCAGGAACATTAACTAAGTCAGTAGAATAACTTTCTCTATCATCAACTATTGGAACATTATCATCTTCTAGATTAACATCCCAACAAAGAGAAGGTGATTGCCTATATTTTATTTCCTCTCTTTCTTCCAATCTAATCATGCTATGAACATATACTAATTTTTCAACTCCTTTTGGAGTCAAAATATTTCTTTTGATCTGATGAATGAAAGAATATGTTGACCAATTTCTTTCAGTAGCAGAAGAAGATGCAACCTACATAAATGATAAAAACAAGAATAAATTTTTGCATTGTTAAAAGATTCATTTTATAAATTATTCAAAACTTCATCAATAAACAAACTCATTTGAAGCTTCAAACCTAATAGCCTACTAATCATGGTGTTTAGAGAATGCATAATGATATATAAAACATCACTATTTCAAGTTTGCAAACATCACATTTCATGAATTAATTAAGGAAATTAATACATATTAATATTTGGTATATGTTTAATGAAAAATTAATCGTATTACCTGAGAAAGAAGCTTCACTGCTAAAGTTTGAAGTTTAGGAGTATCTCCACTATGCAAACTCCACCATCCACCTAGATCTTCTTAAGCTATTCCATCCATATCAAGTATAGCATCTTCACATTTAAATGTTTTTGTATGTCCTTTAGTAAATTGAAGTCATTCCTTTCTAATTAACCTAGCCTCACAATGTGAATATAACCATTTAACATATTCTAAAAAACTTGTTCTTACATCAAAATCATCACAAGGCCTTGTTGGATTTTTATCTCTATGTTTTGAAGAATACCACTAAATATTTAATGCATATGTAGCCATATGCAATGGGGTATTTGTAGCATTCCATTTTTTAGAATCAATGGAAGTAACTGAGAATTATAAAAATCAAGAGAGCTATCCATTTTTATAACCCTTTTTTTAATTTCTGTTAACATATTTTCATAAATTACATAAATTTCTCCTAATGCAGGTGTATCTGTATCAGCATAACGAATGAAATCAACAATAGGTTGCAGCATACTAACAATCCTCCTACAATATAACAAATAGTTCTTTTTAATATAAAAAATACTTCTTTTTAATAAGATATAAAGATGCAAACAATAACAAATAAAGAATTATATTTCAAATAAATTATTTCTTACTTGATTTGTTCCCACCACTCATTTAATAAAATCTTTTCTCTAACACTCTTTCCCACAGTTGTGTTGGATTCCTCCCAGTTCTTCTATTTACTAGTTATAACCATTGTTTGTAATGATTCTTGTATCTCTTGCATTCTCTCCAACATTATGAAATATGAAGCATACCTGTTTCACAGTATTTATAATTACTTAGCATTAATAAATCAAATTTCTTAAAAACACACAATATAGATTTTTGTATTCTATTACCTTGTTTCTATAGGCTTTTTGAAAGTCTTATTTTTGCTACATTCCCTAAATAAGGAATTTGAATAATGATGATTGCAAATGAATATTTGTATGTCTCTTGCATCTATAATAAGCTTTTTCATCCAATCAATTTTACCAATATCACAAAGTGTATTATTTACAGAATGAACACAACAAGGAGCCCAAAATATATTTGGATGAATCATTTTATCATTTTTCCTGCACACCTACAAACAGGAGCTGAATCTGTTATAATTTGAATAATGTTGTTTGAACCAATAGTTGCAATTACTGTCTCTAATAATTTGGATTGAAAATTAGCATCTTTTATATGATTGGAATAGTCTGTAGCATTAAGAAAAAATGGTCAAAGTTGACAAATAATTATAATATTAATTAATGGACATTGACGAATATCAGTCCATCCATCCATTATAATAGAACAACCACTTTGCTCCCAAAATTTCTTTCATTCCTCCAACTTTTTCATGCCAAGTTCATACCTCTCATCAAGAAGATCATTTTGAATTTTATCTTTAGTTGAAAGGATATAAGATGGACCTGCCATATAAAAATATTAGTTTTACTAATAATTTTAAATAAAAAATGATAATTTAAAATTTAAAAATATTACATGCTTCAATGGCACAACGAATTGCTTCTTTGAATAAAGGAGTATGTGCAAGTTTGAATGGTAATCCATTTGCATAGAACATTTTTGCAATACTGATATCAGCTTTTATTTTATTTTTTTCAACTTAAAAACTTATTTCTATTTGTTTAAGCACTTTTCTTTTTGCTGGTTGTACAACATCCTTTGTCTTGTTCTTACTTTCCTCTTTTCGAATATTTACAGTAATGCTCTTTATCATAGTCTTTGCTTGAAAGTAGTCATACATAGCTTTTTGAATACCATGATATAAAAATTTACATGCAATAACACCTGTTCCTATTTTATTTTATTTTCTAATATCTGAAAGAAATGATGAGATATTCATGTACCACTTGCAGTGAATTCATAGCTACATACATGACACTTCCATCTTTTGCTTCCACCTCCTCCATTCCTACAAGTGTCTAATTGTGTTATGAATTGTTTTAATAGAGATTTCAAAATAAATCTGCCTTTTGCATATGGTTTCAAAATTTCCACATTACAATCTAAGACATTTTCTTCTTGTGATGCGTTTTTCTCCAATAGAATACTATCTATTTTATTCTCATTGTTATCTATGTCTTAAATACAACTCATCTTTATGAATCTGTAAATATTAATGGTAAAAATTAGAAAATGAGATATGATTTCTACTCTTCACAAAAGTTAAAATGAATTTAAAAAAAACTACAAATAGATATACTTACCAATTGCCCAAATTACTGTGACTAAGGGTATCTATTTTTTCTTTTTCTGCTAGCAAAGAGCTTTAACACTAAAATGTTATTCAATGCAATAAATTTGGAAATGAAAAATAATAATAGAGTCATGGGAAAAATTGAAAATACAAAATAGTGATAAATTTAAAAATAAGATGAAATTTCAATAAGGAATACGAAAAAAAAAACTAAAAATCATAAACAAATGTACTTAATAACTGTTGAAACAAGGGCGGGATTTTATAAAATATCAAATATGGCATCATGAAGGAATTGCTTCTTTGAATGAAGGAATAAAGCCCAAGTTGAAGAATAGTGAAATAAGCTTTGATGCATGCAAAAGGGATCCAACCGACGACTACAAGTAGGGTTTGGTCTGCATAATTCCAATTATGTTCATCAATCTTTTCTGCTTTGATTAAAAGAAACTAACCAACCAACCTAGAAAAAAAGTGTAATAACTACAATTAAACTAGAAATCAAACAGAACATTGTATCAAAGGCATTAACTAATTAAAGTGAAATGTTTTCTGGAAGCTTAACGATAATGCAAAACCACTTTAGTATTTTTTTTTCTCGTATGCCTTCCAAGAGTGACAAGACATCGATGCACTAAAAACTTAAGGATACTTCAAAAATAAAAACTCAATTATCTAAAACATTAAAGAATGGTCTTGATGAGGTAAGCATTGCATATTGAACAAAAAGTTGTTCTGAAATTGTTAAATGATAAAAAAGTATAATAAATATTCAACCAAGAGAATTTGTTCTCTTTCCGCTAAAATCTCCTATTTTCTTCAAACATTTGCCCTAAAATTAAACTCTCCAACATCAAATAAAGATAGGGACAGAAAATTTCTAATATTCGGTTGAACCATTAATCTTGTTGTAGTTAACCAAAGTGTAAAATAAAAAGGAAAAGTTCTAAAAAATAACAAGAATCAAACGATTAGAAAAAAATGATTTAATGAGAACCTCCAAATATTTTATCTCCTTGAAAAAATTGTAATCAAACATGAAAAAATTGACAAAATCTTAAAATAACCTCAAAGAAAAAAGTGATTGAACTAAAAAACTAGTATGTGAGATGGTTTTTTTATGTACATAAAAAAAGGACTCAACATGTCAGGAACATCGCTAGACTATGTAACGTGGAAGCAGGCTTCGAGAAGTGAAGGTTCACGTAAGCAACTCCAAATAAACAGATAGTTAGGATAAGCAAAAGGGTAGCGTAAGCAATCCTCAACAACTGTTGGGCAGCTGAAAATCATACAATAGCTGATACACTATATATGCCATAGTTGTCCATCAATATGGAAAGAATTGATATGGACCTTTCTTTTTGGTTATTTTTCATAGAAAATTACACGATAGCTGACAACAACGTCTTCACCCAAATCAAACTAGGCAGACGAGACCTCCTTCATCAGGAGAGACACTCATCTCCTCCTTCGTCACTATGAGCAGATGCGATGTGATACTAAGAAAAACTGAACATGAAACAAAGAATTTCAGAGCTGGAAGAGAGAAATACAAGCATTTGGAGAGTCTAGCAGTGGAAGCATCAAATTCCCTACGAATGGCGAAGTAGGAGCCTTTATCAATAAAAGGTGTTAGATGCGGACGCGATTTGCAGCAAAAACAAAAATAGGTAAGATTGGACGCGATTTGCATGTAAAAATAGGTAAGATTTTAATGGACAATGAATGTTATGGTTGAAAGTTGAAAATCGAGACACCATTGCATGAAAAATTATAATTTACGTACCCAATGCAAATTTTACATGCTTTTGTACGTGTGCCTAAATCCACCGCGAACCATTTATGAAATTTCCTTGGGAATCACGAATCTCCGGTGCATAGGTGTAGGGGTACTCGCTGCTCATCATTAGCATCATTTCCAGGGATTCTTTTTGTTTAAAACATGCATTATCTAGGTTTAGTAAACATCATTAACATTGTTGGATGAACCCTAAGGTCAAAATCATTCTCACAATAAATATAATCACATAAGCACACTGATATTTTATTTTTATTGTAAAATGTCTTCTTCTCATAGGCGTGATGATACCAAACCACCAGTCCCTTAAGAATGTAAGGTGGTGTATCCTCATCTAGATGAATATGTGCGTGATTTCACCTTCATCCTACATCGAGATGAATAACTATGATGACAAGATATGAAAGGCAACATTGTAATGCCTCTTGATTGATTTGTGCTAATGATGCTACTTCAAACTCTTAGGAGATTAAGCATTGAAGATCTTCAAGATGAGTACATTAGGCATGATTATGACTATTGGGAATACCATCGCACTAAAACATAGTGCATGAGAGATCAACACCAAGAGAAGCACTATGAAATTATGAAGGGGAAACTGTTCACCAATACCTTATTCCTACTTAACCAAAAAGACAATGAGGACCCTTCCTCTAGGGTTTCTTAACATGAAGGTTCTCCACCCCTAGTTCTTAGTGATGGGGTTATAGCCTTGAATCTGTAGTCCACTATCAATAATCCAAGTTCAGGTAAAAAAGGAAGTCAAGGCAGTGGCCTAGGCAAGCATCAAGATGATAAGAAAATTGATGAACATGGTTGTGACAACCATAGAGGAGTTGGTAGACACCATGGTGGTGATAATCCTCCTCCCTCTTTTCCCTCTCCATTTGCATCATTTACTTTCTCTTCTAATTCTAACAAACACTGTAGAAAGGACAATTGGGATGAAGGGGAACAGCAAAGCAACAATGATGATTGCCAAGCCCACCATGAACAAAGGGGTAGCAAAGGGCATCATTGACATTATCGAAATAATGATGATGATGAGCCTTTTCTAGCAACTCAAAGCATGCTACATATTGTAGAGGCCATAAAAATTCCAACCAACCATGTGAAGGATAGTTGGATAGACTACTTGATATGAACAATATTCCCAGATTTGAGGGGGGATATAACTCTAATTCACAAACACATCTTCAAGCTGTTCATGATGCCTATGCCTTAAAAAATATTGAAAATGATTGGCAAAGATTAAAGCTATTTTCCAAGACACTCATCAAGAAAGCAGAAAGCTCGACTGGTCCTTGCAGTTGAAATCCATCCACAGGTGGAGTACAATGCTAGAGTTATTTAATGATAAATATCAAACATACTCCAGATTATCTAATCTAAGAAGGTAGATCAAAGGATGGAAGCAAGAAAATCATAAACCCTTGGATGCCACCATGGGTAGATACTATTCTCTCATACACTGGTGCCTTGGCCATGTTTATTCTCAATAGGAACTTCGCCATATCATAGATGGACTTAGATTAGAAACGAGAAGAACTCTTGGGTTCTATGCCCAAGGAAGACTATCAAAACTTAGAGCCCATTAGATTTAAAGGCTAATTGAGTAGGTAGCAAAAGAAGAAGGAGAATTAAAGAAATTGAAAAGTACTGAAGAATACAATATAGATCCTTCCATCAAAAAGAGCAAGTTTCGATTTTGTGACAATGAAGATAAGTCACCTCTTGATAAGGTGGTGAACAAAAAGACCTTGTCAATTAAAAAAATTATGTTTGAAATTTTATCCAAGATAGATAAAATGTGGAATTCATTAGATAAAAAATTCCAAACTACTTTAAAAATCATCAAAGAATCAAGAGATTAAAGTAGTGATCATGACTGTAAGAGGTGAAAAGAAGCTCAACATGCCTACCAAAGGGGTAAGGGCAAGATAGCTGCAATAGAGGGCATCAGAAAAATTGAATTAGATGATGATGTTGGGTGTGACACCTGCTAATATGAACATCCTAAGGGATGTTGCCCATTGTACCACAATTATAGGAGTCTAGGGTGTATGCTTTGAATCCACAACTAGCAAAAAGACAAACACCTAGAAGATTGCCTTATCCTCAAGGTAATCCCAAATAGTTCCATTAGCAACAACAATATTATCCAAGTGGAAGTCCACCAAAACTATATGAGTAATATCGACAGTGGCACCAACCATAGTCATGTGGGATGCTACCACCAAGGTAGCAGTACGCTTACAGGAAACCAGATCCATATGGGTATTACATTCACCAACCCCTGTCTCCACATGACTCTTCCAATCACATTTCTCCTTTCCAACATCACTACTACCCTCTAGAATACTACAAAGCTCATTCTCCACATTCCAGGAGGGATACCACATTTTATCCTTATCCTCCTCTTGTTCCTGCACCTATTCCTCCATCCTCAACATGGCTACTACCTACTCCATCCATGCAAGGTGAACTTGCATCCCAACCGCAGCAATGTAATGCTACCAAGGCCATCAATCCACAATCAGTTCATCAACCAAGGGGTTTAGAACCTCATGCTCATAAAAGACCATTCTTCTAAACCAATAGTCCTATTAAGCCCTCATAGACTCAAGTGACTAGTCACCCTACTCCTACCTCATCCTCTACAAACCATTCCATCAGGTCCCTTTCAAACCAAATGCCATCTAAAATCCAAATTTTTATGCTTACTCATGTTGTATCTAGTTGGATCTTGGCTAATAACCTTCCTAAGAAATTAGCTAATCCTAGGAGTCCTCTTATCTATTTACAGATTATTGGGAATGAACCATGTAAAGCTCTTCTTGATTTAGGTTCTGGTGTGAACTAGATTTCTCATGAGATGTATACTACCTAGAACCTACCGCATCTCAAGAAGAGCAATATCAAATTAGAATTGATGAACTCATCCATCACTGTTCCAGTGGGATTGGTTAAAGACATTATGACCAATATTAGTGGGTGGTCTTATCCTGCCAATTTCTTAGTTATCAAGGTTGAGAACTATAAAGGGAACTTCCTAATCATTATGGAAATGGCATGGCTAAGCACTATTATGCAAGAATGGGCATCAAAGATCTTTCCCTAGAGATATCTAAGGAAAATGCATTTGGAAAGATTAAGAAGAGACAAGTTCCATGTGTTGCGTACAATGATATAAGGTGTAATTACATGCAAAAACTCTGCTACATGAAATAAGCAAGCAGTGTCTTGGGCTTATGTTATGCCTAGGACTCTAGGCAAGTAGTGTGCACATGAAGCATATATTCAAATGTGTCTATATGCAACAATCACAAAACAAAAGGACACCCAGTGATTAACTGCTAATTCTAACAATAGCACAATGTGCATGGAACCTATTGAGAGCCTAACATGCACTTATGTCATAAGCATGAATGAAGTAGAGCAAGTTCATCACCAACTCTCTAATAATGAAAATGATGATACCAATTGGGGACAGTTGGAGATCCCTAAGAATTTTAAACAAGAGCCCCTAGAGTTGAAAAATCTACCTACTAGCCTAGAATATGCATTCTTAAAAAATGGCAAGCCAGTCATACTTAATGCTAAACTTGCTCATGAGTAGAAAGCAAACTATTGAACGTGGTCAATAGATGGTCAATAGCCTTTGCTTAGTCATATCCTACACTCACGAGCATTGATCTATAGATATGCCAGTACCACATTCACATGGATCCTTCCATGAAGACAAGGAGCCAACCACAATAATGATTGAACCCAAAATTGAAGTAAATCGTCAAAGAGGAGATTGAGAAACTCCTTAAGGTAGGGTTCATCTACCCCATTTTGAATAGCGAGTGGGTCAATCCACTCATGATAGTGCCAAACAGAGGTGGTAAATGGTGGGTTTGTATCAACTTTAGGCTATTAAACATGGCAACATTCAAAGATCATTTTCTGTTGTCATTTGTTGATTAGGTTTTGGACACCATATCTAGGCATTGCTATTACAATTTTCTATATGGTTATATTGGCTATAACCAAATCTAAATTACACTGGAAGACTAGGCCAAAACAACATTCACAAGTCCCTCGGGAACCTTTGCATATCGCAAGATGCATTTTGGTCTATGTAATGCTCCTACCACTTTCCAACACCTAGTCTTAAGCATCTTTCAATAACAAATCGATAGCAGAGTGAAGGTTTTTATGGATGACTTCTTCACTTATGGTGCTACATTCCACTAAAAAGATGTGTGGAAACAAACTTGTGGTCAATTAGCAAAAGAGCCATCTTATAGTTCAAGAAGGCATTGTATTGGGATGCAAAATTTTTGTAGGAAGGGATCAAGGTAGAGCCTAAAAAGATAGGGATCATTCAAGGAATCACTCATCAACCAAAAACTATAAAAGATGTTTAGTCATTCTTTGGACACACTAGCTACTATTGGCAATTTATAAAAAATTTCTCTAAGATTACAAAACCATTGGTCAAGCCAACAAAGAAAGATGCTCCCTTCATCTAGACCAAGGAATGTAAAAATGCATTTCAAAGCCTCAAGCAGAAGCTCGTAGAGACCCCAATTCTACAAGCACTTGACTAGTCTAGACCATCCCATATCATGATGAATGCATTTAACTATGCCTTAGGAGCCATGATTATACAATTGGAAAATAAGAAGCATCCATATTACATCCACTACACAGGTCAAAGCATTGTGTGTGCACAGGTGAACTACACCACCACAGAAAAAGAATTGATGGCAGTGGTGTTTGTTCTAGAGAAGCTTAAGCACTATGTGCTTGGATATAAACTGTTTATGCACACAAACCATAGTGACATTCACTTTCTCATGAACAAGCCAATGGTGAGGCCTCATGTCATATGATGGCTGGTGATCCTATAGGAATTTAATCTCATAATGGTAGATCAAAAGAGAATTGAGAATGTGGTCATTGACCACTTGTCTTAATTGCAATGGGACAACAAAGAGGAGGAAAGCTCACTACTTAATCTATTTTCTAATGAACTTCTCTTTGCTAGTGCAATAAATGAATAAATGCCCAAAGAACCAAAATGGTATGATGGCATCCTCACTTATCTCCTCACTCAGGAGATGCCACAAGATCTGAACCACAAGAATAAACAACAATTTCTTCATCAGGCTAAGAACTTTATGGAAATCAACAGACATCTTTACAAGGTGTGTATCGATGACCTAATTTATTGGTGTGTACCTAATGTAGATCAATTGCACATTCTCTATGATTCTCATGAGGGTCTTTGTGGGGGCCACTATGCTAAGAGATGCATGGCCATAAAAGTCTTGATGGCAAGACACTTTTAGCCCATAATCTTTAGGGATGCCCACCAATTTGTCCAATCTTGTAAGTGTTGTCAACAAAATTATGGGATGACCACACATATGGAGGATCCTAAATAGTGAATTCAACCACTAGAGCCCTTTGACATATGGGGCATAGATTTCATGGATCCCATCACACCCATGTATAATGGGAAGGTATATATAATCATTGTCATTGACTACTATACCAAATGAGCAAAAGCAACAACCTTCATCGACTATACATCATCCACTGGTGCTTAATTTGTATAACAAAATGTTGTGAATAGGTTTGGGGTGCCACGTGCATTGATTTTTAACAATGAAACCCATTTTACAAGTGCTACTTTTCAAAAACCTATGCAACACTTGGGATTTGAACATAAACTAACAACACCTTATCACTCCCAAGCCAATGGTTAAGTAAAGGTAACTAACAGGGATATCACAAAGATTCTAACAAGAACTATTAGCAAATATAGGAAAGATGGGAGCATAAAAATCAATGATGTCCTTGTGGCCTACCACTCAACATGGAAACTCCCTATTGGCTACTCTCCTTACAAGTTGGTGTACGGAAAACTTACAATGCTTCCAATTCAATCTAAGCTCCATACACTCTCAACAGCCTATGACCTAGATCTTAACCTCAGTCTAACACAAAAAAAAAAGATTGATCAAATTAAATGTGCTAGATGAAAATCGATTAGTAGCCCTATCCTTGAATGAAGTGCATAAGGCATTCAACAAACAATGTCATGACCTTAGGATACATAAAGAGAAATTTCAACCAATAAGGTTTCCTACTAGAACCCCACAGAGGTACCTCAACAAACTAAGTTCCAAATATTGTGGGAGGGGCCTTATATAATTTTTGAAATGTTTTCTTCTAGGTCATGATCATATACAAACCTAAAAGTCCAAACAATAAGCAATTTGTCAACATCCAATAGATAAAGCCTTTCCATGAACCTAAGTAAGCCAATGTAATAAATACCTCAACGGATGAACAACCATGCTCAATTTTTCAAATCTCCTTCTTTCAACTCAGTCATAGGGGACATCGCCATCCATGCTAATCATATATGTGGCTCCTCAATTTTTCTATTTTTTGTTTTACACATTTTTGTCTTTGCAAATTATTTATTTTACACCTTTTTAATTTTTAAAAACATTTTCCAATTTTACACCATTTTTTTTACACCATCATTAGTACATTTAAATTTTTCTTGAATATTTTACAATTTCTTATATATTTTACTTTATTTTAGTGTGATTTTCTAATTTTTATTAATAAATGTGCTTTGTGCCAATAGGACACATTGGTGCTGTAGCTATTATTAATGGTGGTTTTTGCTTAATGTTTTGTTTGCTGATGTCTGGTTTCTATTTTTATATTTTTATACCAATGGCTAAGACATTGTTCCTTTTTTATGGAATAGGTAGTGAGTCCATGACATTTTCCCATCCATAAACTCTATGGTTTTCCTTGTTTTGGAAGTCCCTTTCATTAAATAAACTTTTAATAAATTTATGACCTTGGTAGTTTCTAGAATTGGAAAGGATTCAAAGGTTTGCATAGGGTGTGACTTTAAAAGGACTCAATACTCTTTGTACTCTTCTACTTACTTAGGTGCATGAGTGTTTTCATGGATCTCTTACTGCTCCATGTCAACCAATAACAAGAAGTTGAATAAGTCTTTGCATGGTGTGGTTCCCATCTAAAAAGAAAAAAAAAAGGAAGAAAAAAAAATATAATAAAACAAAAGGAAAGAAAAAAAACATGATGGGAATTCAAAGCACACCTCTTAAACAAATAAATGTGCTACAAGCACTGGTTATGGAACTAAAAAGACATGTTACCCATGCTTGAAGGTCCCCTCTAACTAAGACCCTCTCTCACTTCCTACTTCTCTTTTCTTCTCTTTATGGAATGGTGGTTGTCCTATGGGAGCACTCTCATGTCTTGAGGTGTTGGATCAATCTTAGAGTAGCGATGCAAAGTCACTGAAAGCAGTTGGTTTTGGTTTGGACTAAGGATGGATCTTCTCAAGCCATTTAAACACAAATCCACAAGGGGCTTCTTATGACCTTGATTCAAAATTCCATTCCACCTTCTCTGTCATCCATCCATGCTACCCGTAACTCACCTCATTGTCGATGTTCATGTTCTTGTTTGATGTCTTTGTCTAACGTACTTGAATTCTTTAGTAGAACCTTCCAAGTTTTGATCCTTAACTTTCATCAATCATTAATTGCCTATGGGGCCCATGGACTTCTTAGGTTGAGGTTATGTAAGGGCATGTGCCTACTATGGGAAGGACCCACTTGCATATCTCTTGGTTGGGTTTGTTAAGCACCTTATCCTTAGGTATTCTTGTAATCAGAATCTTTCACACATCCATCTTCTACATCCAACCATGTGCTCCTTTACATACTTCTTTAATTCACACACTCTCCATCAAATTTTGGAATTTTTGATCTTTCAAAGACCCTCTTCAATGATATCATCATATTCTTGGCATTTCTAGGACTCCATGGACCCTAAATTCATTTAAAAATTCCTTGTATTTTTTGAAATATTCAAAATTAAAAATTTTGTTTATGGACCCCATAAATGGATTCCCATCAACAAAGCCTATGTGTATATAAGGCCCATATACGCAACCCCATTGATGTAGTGCAAAAATACTATAAATATTCATGATCCTCCATAGAAATTTTTACATTTTCTCATAAACGCTAAGGAAGTTTTTCAAATTTTCAAAGCCCATAACTTTCTAATCGTTTATCCAAATCACTCCATTCTTTGACCTTGTAGCTCCCAAAGGTAAGCACTTAGTCATGGGGGCCATAAATGTGCCATTTTTGACAAAAAAAATTTCACCATTTTTCTAACTTCCATAAAGGTTTAACTAAGAAATCAACATTTAAACACCAAATTATAAAAGTTAAATACTTCCAATGAGCTCCAATGACACTTATAATAAAAATTAATTAAGAAAATAATCAATCTACCATGATCCAACTGTAGCTAAGTGTAACTAACTAACAAGATAAGGTATTCAAATATTCAAAGTTACACATTATATCTACTAATCCATGAGTATGTTGTGATTGTAGATGGCACCAAAAGGCAAACACACGTAGGAAGGAGGATCATCTCAACCAAGGAAAAAATGGCTAAGAACATAAAGGGGCCAAGAATGGGCCGAGGAAGAACCAATGACAACCTATGCAATGAGACCTCCTAGGGAAGAGGCTAAAGTGGAATCCATTTGTTAGATTCCAGAACTAGCAACAGCAACAAAACATTCCCACCGAGATGAGGCATCAGCTCAACAAGCAAACCTTCAGGTGACCTTAATGAAGCCCTGCCTAAATCAAATCAAGTCAAGGAAGGTCCAAAGATGATGCTCCAAGAGTTAAACTTTGGCTCTTTCTTGAAGCAAGCACCTAAAGAGGTACAAGACCAACTGAAGAGCTCTCCCATGTGGCTAATTATTACTTCTAGTAAGGAGTGGTATATGGGAGAGACGTTCTTATTTTGGAATAACAGGAAAACTAGTTCAATAGTCAAAATTAAAATATTTCAGTTTCCTACTCAATGCAAGCCATTATAGGGGTACTTGGGTTGCCTAAAACTAGGATGAATCTCATTGCAATTCCAATGTAGGTGGAGCCCAACACCAAAAAGGAATGGGTTTAGCACTGTTATGGTGTCAACCATAAGAAGTACGACACACTCACACTAGTAGAAAGAATTCACTGCAAGATTGTGACCTTTCACCTAAACCCCATGGTGAGGCCCAACAAGATCATTGCTTTTTCTACTTGTGCATGTGCCGCTCTAAGTGGGAGATTCCTCATCAATCTTCCATACCTAATCTATCTAGAGATAGAGAAGAAATTTAAGGAGAATGAACATGGAAGGAAGACATTTCCCTTCCCATTCCTCATCAAAAAACTATGTCAAATGGGAGGAATAGTCTGCTATATGAATGATGCTATCTAACGTGCTTCAATCGCTAATTGGGTAGAGATGATGAAGGATGAAACACCTGCAACAACCATTCAAGAAGAGGATCAATAACCACCACCTTCACCTACCACTTAGAAAACTGTGTTGGACATTGCTACAACATCTCAACAGTTGTGTGATTACCAACAACAGCTCTTGAGGAAGCAAGAGTAATGAGCAGGCACAACTAGTGAGGACCCATTTGTGTATTAGCTAGTGATGAATCACCTAAATGAGGTAGCCAAAATAGTTAGCTTGATGGGAGGAGGTGGATCCATTTTCCCTACCCAACGAATGCACTTGTCCACAAGGTTAAATCCTAGTACCAAAGAGGTAATAATATCTTTCTCAAAATAGTAGCCACTCCCAAAGATTTCTAGGAATGTCGTGACCTTCTTGGTATGCTTGGAGAAGAGTGAGGGGGCAACAGTATTGGTGATGCAGCACTAGGAATAAGAAATCATGGCAAAGGTGGTTACTAACAGAATTGCGGAAATATTCAATGCACCAATGGTGTTTGTACCAAATGTCACTACACTTAAAGATGTGCAAACATTCTCAGGGATCATAAATGACAAATTAAGTGCAACATAGCATGAATAATTGCTGGAACGATTGTGGGAACCAGGCAACCACTTCCAGATGTCTTTGATCTTCTAGATACTATTACTGTAACATTATTTGGAAGGGTAACTCAAAATAACCAAGGAACTGAATGAACGCTTGGCTACTGAAGTTGTTGAATTAAGAGCCTAGATTGCTTACTCTGCATTTCTCAACCTAGCATTGATAAGAGATGAAGCTCTTGAACAACTTCACACCAGGCTAAAAGGGGTTGAGGGTGTGATGGAGATGGCAATGTTCTACCAATCCTAGGTAGAGACCACCCAACATAAGATTCAAAAGGCCTTGGATCTAACCCACTAGGAGAATGTGTAGCTAATCATAGAAAACCATCACTTGCGAAATTTTGATGCGCATAAACAATAGTTGATCGATTTTATCTATCAATAGCAAGAGTAACTAGCCAGAGCAAACATAGAGTTAAGGAGATTAGTAGCTAAGAACAAAAACCTATCCATGGAGGAGGTCCGTGTGCTTCACCAGAAGACTACAATACAGGTAGCTGCCTAGAAATCAAAGATTATCAAATTCGACAAAGTTAAGGATCATTACAAAGACTAGGTCAACTTACAAAAAGAATTAAATGAAAAACATATCTAAGTGTGAATTATAACAGCTAATCATTAATGGGATTGAGTAGTACAGTAAAGTAAAAATTCACTTGAAGGAGTTGCAAATAGAGAAAATGACTAAATACATGAAGTTGGCCAATCTTAGGTACGTGAACCTAGCTAGGTTGACTACCAAATGGTCATGGTCAGAATTGGAAAAGAAGGTGGCCAGCTCATACTTGTTGTATGAGGCTAAGTTCAAGCACCACAAGGACACCAAGTAAAATCTTGCAATGGAAAACATTGAAGTTGAGGTTCTCAAGGGCAAATACACTAATCAGAGATCTACTACATAGAACCTAGCCAAAAGTATAAATTTCTACTAAGAGCTGCAAAACACAATGAGGGCATTCAATGTTGAAAGCAAATAATTCATTATTAGGTTTGTCAACGTCAAGGAGTTGTTCCCAGTAATGCCTTGTTTGTGATATATCCCCATTTTAGCCCACATTGGTGATGCTATGTGGACTGTGAATGATCCCCAGAGCAAGGAGAAGATGAAGGCATTACTGAATACCTTTCACCTTCCACCAGAGTTTGTAGTCACAGTAGGACAACCATAGCTGCCTCAACCACCGCACACATCCAAAGCTGGTGAATGTCCTTTAGAACCATAGGAGCCTCCACTACTTAGGACTATTTGATCTTCTCAACCATCTTCATGCTATCAAAGGATGTGCTACCTAGTGTTAAGTAGTCATGTCATGGTGTTTAATTTTGTGTCATCAACACCATAATTTTTGTAATGTGTTGATTTGTACACTCAGGCACTCAAATTTGTTATTTCAGTTATTATGTTAAAAGTCATTCAATAATCCCATACCTTCCCAATTTTGTAAAGGAACTCGAGGATGAGTTTTCATTCAATCGTGGGAGTATAACGAAGCATCAAAGTGTCATGTTGATGAGCCCCCATTGACGTGGCCTCATCGATAGGTCGCCATCGACGTAGCTCCATAATAAATTCTATAAATACAGACTCGCCAGCCATGTTTATGGGAGGTAAAAGTCATAGTTGTAGTAGAGCTCTTGTAGTTTTATCATTTTAGAGTTAGACTATTTCTTTGAGTGTGTACAGCATGAGTCAAAAAGTGTACAAATCTTTATTTGAGCACTGATGTACCTAACCACACTAGTGTGAATAACAATAAAGACAAGCCTTTTAATCAAACCTTGCAACACTTGGAATAGATTAATGACTTATTTTTTTCATTTACTATTTTCATTAATTAAGCTAAACTAGACTTCAATTGATTAATTAATTAATTAAGCTAAATAGATTAAACACATAAGTACACCTGCTTCAAGCATAACATACAACACTTGGTAATCCTAGCAACACTTAATGCTTGGTAGCCTAGTAGTGTTGTATGCCTTTAGGATATGTAGGAAAAGTGGGACCAAATACTTATGTTAGGATTAGTTAGAGATTAATTAATTTATTATATTAAATTAGTTATTAAATTACTTCATCTCTCTATTTTAAGCACTAGGAACATAAAACATAAAATAATAAAAATCATATACCTCAATTACACTTAACCATACCTTTGTACATCACAAGTATAACTAGAAAGACAACAAATGACTATTAGGGCAAGTTTACTTCCTAGAGGCTAGTGTACCGAAAGACATAGAGTCCATGGAATTCGATCAAATTACACGTGAACGCTTAGTGATTCGTATGGTTGAGCGTAGGCCTACTTTCCACTCATCACCCACTAAATCCAAATATTATGAAAGGTAATTCAATTTGCTAGAAATAATAAAAAATTATATCTTTAATTAATGTAATGAAGATTATAAAACAGTGGTTCCACAACCCACAAACATCACAAATACCTCGCATACTCAAAGATATTGTAGAGCATGAGGCTCTACAACCACACAACAATTGTCCTCAATGCAAGGCACAACTGAATGAGATCTCTCCATAAACATAAGATGAAGCTCCAAACACACAAAATACACATTGAGATATTTCATGGACAAACAAACAATTGACCATAGATTTACACACAAACTCATGCAATCTTTCACAACACCATCTCATGTACTTACTCATCACATCTCTTGTCAAAAAGCAAAACACGCAATAATATTTATTAAAAATCCAAGATAAGAACCCTAGAAACCCTTCCCTATGCTCAACTTGAAGATTTCCAATGTTTCTATCTTTTCTTGTCTTTTTCGGCTATTTCCAAACTTGGAATTTCCAACTTAGAACTTTTCCAAACTATACGAGTCATCTTCAAGCTTCAAGAGACATTTTTCTACAAACTCCGACATTTGGGAGAGAGGTCTCAAGGTTTTGAGAGACATCTCTACTGCATGTGATATGTCTCATCCTAGGTAGAGACATCTCTAGTGCCAAAGAGGCATCTCAACACAGATGACTCCAATTTGGGAGAGATGTCTCTACATCAACTTGAAAATCTCTTCCACTTCCCAAACATCTCCTATCAAGGCCTAATATTTGACCAAGATGTCTTTTAGACTTCCAAGACATCTTCCCAACATCTATAACTTGCAAAATCCACCTGTAGGGATAAAAAAGGGGGTTCAAAGAGGTGTTACTACACTAGTATTCTCTACCATGACTTGTGATAATTTTATATAGTGGCTTTGTATATATTAGAACAAGTGTATCTTTTGAATATTGAGGAATATAATGATTTTTTGACTAGATAAAATTTAGCTTCTTTGGAATGCCCTTGAGGAAGTATTTTGTTATCCCTTCCATGTTCCTCCACTATGCAGATGACTAAAGCATAATCTTTGCCTTTTAGTCTTAAGATTTTGAGGAATTACTTAACCTCTAGTATAATGTAATAGTATTTTTGTCTTTCACAAATATCAAAAGGTATTTTGTACTTTTGTAATTCTTTGGATTTTGATAAGTGAACATCCTTTAATAATGTCCCATTAAGATATAGTACAACTAGTTTCTTATTTTCCTTTGGAACCAAGTCATTTGCATTATAATCAATATGTTGGAGTCAATAATTTCTAAAAATTTTGGTAAAGAACTTAGGATTAAATGACATTCAACAAATAAAGTTTGACTACATGATATGAATAGAAATAATAAAGTAAAAAAAATTTGAATTTAAAAAGTATTGGAATATAATGAAGTTTATTGTATATAGGTACCTAGTACTAAAACTTAAATATACATAGCTCATTAGGTTCACTTCATAAGCCACACACATTTTTTCTATACACTTAGAATATTTGTGCTATTGAATTTTGAAGGTAGACCTATTATTAGAAATATGATATATAGTAATACATAAACACCACTTTCAATGTCATTTATCTACTTTACTATCTTTGTAAAAAACATTTGCTTCCATATGCCTCTATAAACCTTTGTATCTTTGTGATTGAGTTCTTCTTCCACCCTCATATATTATAATACAATATCCATCTCATTATTACATTATAGTATTCTATATAACAAATCTAGAACATATATTTTTGTAATTAACTATTATGAAAACCTAGTCAAAATTATGTTTAATGTTAGATTACAAAAGCAAAGAAGTAGAGGAGAAACTTCAAGATAATAAAAAAGAAAGGCCCAATGGTTTTAGGGATGCCTTTTTAGGTTTTCATCCTTACAACCAATCCTAGAAAAACCTTTCCTCTGGGGTAGGAAAAGGTTTAGACCTTGCCCTTGTTTAAAAGCATCCAAATGGATTTTCACTTCTTACTAAAGGCTTCCTATTAATAAAAAAGAAAACTATAGAGAGAAACATTTAGAAATTCAGTTGAATCATTAGTTGTTGAATGATGTCACCTTGAACTAACAAAGGAAGAAAACAAGCTAGAGAATCTCTATGAAAAAACACATTACATCGAAACTTTTAGATGAAATAAAGAATAAGAGGATGAAAGCAATGACAACTATGAAGTAGAGATCCTGGAAGTTGAGTGTCACCAAATAAAACTTCATATAATCTTCGTTGAAAACCATGTAAATACCTACTATACAAAGTCTAATAACTATAAGTAAGGGGACAAGTAAAAAAAATAATGGATGAATGTATCTTTAATGTTATAGATAGGACATCTTGGATCATTAATAAAATAAAATAAAACTATGTGTAATGTTAACAATGAAGTGTTAGCTTAGTGGTACGAGTCTTAGCTTGGTCACTCCAAGTAATTTTATGGATAGGCTTCTAGTAGTTTGAAATAATATTTGAATATTGCATCTTCTAGTTCATTTTCTTGCTATAATGAAGATAGCATTAAACCAGTAATTGCATTTCCATTAATTTCAATAACAATTTCATTTTTTAAGGCTTCTAACAATATGATGTCATATAACATCATATCATCTATTGATAGTAGATTATTTCCTCGAGGCTATGGCCTACATTGTAATTGAAATGAACCAGATAATATCATCAATGTTGTACAGATTCCATTTTTCAGTTTTTCTATTTTAGGTGTTGTTCTTGATAGATGTTGAAATCCATTTTCTATTTGAAGTTAATTAAGTAACAAAATTAGGTGTACTAACATTACGATAGCTTATATATCATGAAGTACCCCATCATATTTATTTCCTATTGTATATCCATGATCAATAATATTAAACAATTGTATATTCCTCAATCATCATATACTCCTCAATGAAAGAAATAGTAGATCTGTGGTCAATCATATTAAAGAATTTTATATTAAAAAATATTAGAAATGTAAATTGGGATAATCTCATCCTTCTTCCAATTGATCCTCCTATAGAATTTTCACTATCTTTCTTATGGACCTACATAAAAAATTAAATTATCAAATTCAATCAAAATTATAATTTCTGAAAAATCATCAATGTATGCATTTTAGAATTATTCCATCTCATTTTTACATTTTAGTTATTTTAAGTTAAATTTTTTGAAGATTTTTTATTTGTAAAGAAACACCCTACAAAGAAAGATAACATGAAATTATTTTAAAAATTATATATATGAATAAGATTCTTGTATTTGTAAGGCTAAATTATAAATAAACTTTCATTTTCTTCCTATCATCATTTCTGTAATCTCTTTAGCTTAAGTTCCTTCCACTTGTTCTATTATTTGTGATGAGCAGCAAGTATACCCTATGCCCAACCATACGAACCACTAGTGTTCACTTAGCGATCCAATCAAATTCCAAAGAATTTAGGTTTTTAAGTACATTGGTTCTAGGAGGAGAAACTAACCATTACAATCATCGTCTTCCCAATTCCACTTGTGAAGTTCAACAGTATGGTTAAGTGTAAATGAGTTATATGATTTTTATCATTTTCACTTTTATGTTTTAAGTCACCTAAGAATAAAGAATAAAGTACTTTAATTGCTAAATTAATCTAATAATTAACTAACACTTAACTAATCCTAACATAAACATCTATTCCCACTTGCCATACACATCCTGAACACGTACAACACTACTAGGTTATCAAATATTAAGTATTACCAGGATTAACAAGCATTAAACATATGCTCAAAGTAGTCATACTTATGTGTGTTATTTAATCTAGATTAACTAATCACATAATTACTTAAAACATTAAATGAAACTTCTTGAACATTAAATGCTTAAAGAAAATAATTAATTTAGTCCAAGTGCTACAAGGTTTGATTAGACAGCTCATCTTTATTGCTACATAAATTGAAGTGCTTAGGTACAATAGTGCTCAAATAAAGATCTATACACTCTTTGACTCCTACTATGGACCCTCAAAAAATATTCTAACTTCTGAATGGGAAAACTACTAGAGCTTTGCTACAACTTATGAAAGGAATGCCATAAATGTAGCAGGTGGGTGCACATTTATAGGCAAAACAAGGTGCCCCATCGATAGTTGCACGTCAACAAGTCAAACCCTACGTTGATGGGATGCTGTTGACATGGCCAAACAATGCAACTCATGAGTTTGAATGTAAAGAAACCAAAATAATGAATTTTGAATTTTACAATAAGCTAGATTTACAAACCTATCATTGTTGTTGGCACATTTAGCCCATTTAATGGAACAAGCTTGGTATTGTCTAGTGAGTAGCTTGATTTCATGTCAAACACCCTAAGAATTTTCTCATCCAGTTACATAATGTCTTGAATAATATCTATTATCTTGTCCTGTCCATAGAAGGAAAACGCATGAATGTATTAAACAATATCTATTATCCTATCTTGTCCATAAAAGGAAAATGCACTTCTGCATTCCTAAATCTGATCTACTTTGAACATTCTTTATTCAATCCCACTGATGTGAAGAGATCCCCATGGCTAACATACCGAAGCTATCAATTAGCATAAGTTGTGGATCTCTAATAGCTACCATAATCTTTGAGGTCCCTAGGCATAAATATGGGTAATATTGAATCAAAAGAGAGCATACCCACATTTTTTGATGATTTTACACTTCTCTATCTATCAAATTTGACAATATAGAGCTCTAAAAACAATTTTCATGAGCATGAATGCTAAACATAGACCTAGCCATGATTGCACAGGGCACGAATCACTGAAATCCTCACCCTTCTTGAGCTTCTCGATCTTGTTTGTTGGGTGGCCTTGAAGCTTTCTTTTGGTAAATCAAGTAAGAAAGAAAGAAAAAAAATTTGAACTAAAATGGAGTTGGCTAGAACATGGAGAAGCAACTTGATGCAAGAATCAGTTACAATGGATCTTAATTGGAACACAGCCCTAAGAGACAACAATAGGCAAGAAGAGATTGAGAAACTGATCAAGAAATTTCAATAGCTTCTGCAAACAAAAGTCAGGGAGAAAAATGCAAATCATTGAGGGGCCTTCATCTTCTAGATCCCACTAAATGTTGTCAAGGAAAACAAGGAATGTTACATGCCTTAGTTGATGCTCTGGGACTTTACCATTTCTACAATTCTACTCTATAATCCAATCTAGCCTTCAAGACCAACGCTACAAACAATCTGGCAACTTCTTGACTAACTTCCACTTATGTTAAATCTATGTACCAAAGGTTTCAGGAATGGGATCCCACAATAAGGCAACCTTATGATAGAAAATTGAAGGAGGGTAGCAAAACCTTGGCCTGGATGATGGCTATGGATGCCTATTTTATTGTAGAATGGCTTCGTCTCTTCTACTCTTACATGCAACAAGACTAGAGAAGTGTAGACTGATCTTCTGCACTTTCTCTCATGAATTCAATCATTAATGCGGAAGATTCTTTAGTCCCCACCATTCTAAAGGATATTATTAAGTTGGAGTGCTAGATTCCTCTAAAACTCATGAAAGAAGCTTTTGCCAAATGTTTCCCCATGGAATTCATCATGGTCATCCAATAGCTTTTCTTTAAGAGGATTGTGTTAACTATCAGTTAATGTAAAAAATTAAACTGCTATTTAATGTGAAGAAAACTCTTCCTCTATTTTTACCAAGTTAAGTTATATTTGTCATAACTTTCAACATTGTAATCTTTAAGATATGATTAATAGTTTCTAAAATTAGCTAAATTTTGTAATAGAAAAAAGACTCTTGTTTTCTTCTATAAATTAAAGGGTGGGAAGGATGTGTTGTGACACCACTAGAACAACAACAACAATGTGTGAAGAAAGGGCTTAAGAATGTCGTAACAGTAACAAGCTGTGAAAGTTATCAAGGACAGCTTGTGTACTTGGAATATTTTCTCCAGATAAAGGAAGAGCTCTGCATTGGTTCTATTGGTTTTTTTCCTACTTTGTGGTTTCCATGTAATTTTTTTTGTGTATTTTACTTATTGTATTTGCTATTTCTATTTGTAAATTTAATTAATTTCAT
This sequence comes from Gnetum montanum, assembly GCA_015680685.1. Taxonomy (NCBI): domain Eukaryota; kingdom Viridiplantae; phylum Streptophyta; class Gnetopsida; order Gnetales; family Gnetaceae; genus Gnetum; species Gnetum montanum. Next base: position 116,550 of record MNCI01000958.1, read on the forward strand.
AACAAGTGGTATCAAAGCACATTAATGAAGTGGTTATAGATAATAGATAGGCTTGTTAGTCAAAATTAGAACATATGGAATGTGTCAATGAAAGATATCTTGGCACAAAAGGAGTGCGATGAAGTCCTTCAACCTTCAATATTCAAAACCTACAAAGATGTCAAAAAAGGTTGCAAGCAAAAGCACTAATGTTGATCTATCCCTATTTAAGCAACAGAATTTTTACATCTCTTTCCAACAAAATAGATCCTCATGTCTTTGGGTAATGTTGAAAAACAAGTTTGATAAAGCTTCAAGTTTAAATCAATTTCATATTTATCAAAAGGTTTTTAATGCAAAAATGAAAGAAGGTGTTTCTTTGCAAGATCATCTAGCTGATATGATGGCTACTTTTGTTAAATTTGAAGAATATAAAATAATTATTCCAAAGCCACTGAAGTGTTATGCTGTTTTAAATTCTTTACCTAAATCTTAGAATCTAATTATTACAACTATTACTACCTCTATGAGTACTAGTAATATTTATTTTAATGGTGTAGTTTCTACTCTTCAAGATGTAGAAAAAAGATTGCTTGAAGGATAGGATCAATCATTAGGTAGTGCTTTTACAATTTCAAATAGAGGTAGATCTAATAAACGTGATCAAAGTTGGGAACCTAATATAAGCAGGGAAAGGAGTAAAAGTAGAGGAAATTCTAAAAGTAGGATTGAATGTTGGTTTTTCCACAAAATTGGTCAAATGAAGAGGGATTTTCATGGTTACGAAGCATGGAAAGCATCACTGCAATAGAAGGAAAAAATAGAGTTAGAAAAATCAAAAAGTAATGTAGGTTCATAAATAAATCATACAAAGGGTGAGCTTGCTTTGGATTTTATTGTATCTAAATCATCGACAGTATTTTCTTTAAACACAACAAAAGATGTTTGGATTGTAAACACAGGAGCCTCATTTCATACTTGACCTAATCGATCTATTTTTACTTCCTATCAGCCAATTTCATCAAGTGTTTTTTATGTTGTTAATGGTGTTCCTTTAAAAATTGCTAGTATAGGAAGTGTTGTTTTACAATAGCCTAGTTTGCCTAAATTTATCTTAATAATGTTCAACATGTTTTTGAAGTTTCCAAAGGCTAATTTCTATTTCTCAACTTGATGATTTGGGTTTAATTTTTCATGTGAAAATAATCAGTGGAAAATTACCAAGGGCATTTTAACAATTTTGAAGGATAAAAAGATTGGCACAATGTATACTTTAGAAGCTAATATATGTTTGTAGGATGATTCTGTGGCTATAGTTACTATAGGAGAGGATATTGATTTATGGCATAAACAGTTGGACCATATCTGTTATTTTAGTTTAAAGGCACTTCAATCTCATTCTTGCGTTCCCAAATAAGTTGCATAGAATTTTGCAAAGATTATGTTGTTGGTAAATTAAAAAGGTTTAATTTTCTCAGTAATATGAGATGTAGATAAGCTAATAAATTGGAACTTTTTTATTCTAATGTTTGTGGTCCAATAAATCCAGCATCATTAGGTGGTTCACTATATTTTGTTACTTTTATTAATGATCATACATGGAAAGTATGGGTATTTCCAATAAAGTCCAAGGATGTAGTGTTAAATATTTTTAAGTCCTTTGTTGCTAAAATAGAGATACATATAGGTTTAAAGTTGAAATGAAGTACCAGAGTCTTTGTGGAGTGAGAGACATGATTCTTATAGTCATTTAGAAGTTTTTAGATGTGAAAAAATCTACTCCAATTGTAGAATACTAATGAAAATAAGAAGGGATACTTCCAAACAAGAAGGATTAAGATTTGTATGTTCTCAATGTGATCCTAAAGAAAGCATTCATCATGGAACTTGGTTCCAGAAGTCAAAATTGGATATATAAAAAATTTTATTGATTTTGTATGATTGGAGTTGGAAATGCTCAAATGAGTGTGTGCAAGTCCAAAATCAAGTATCAAAACATACTGTAGTTGATTAGTTTAATTTTTGTCAAAATATTTGTATAGATGTTTTGTTGACAAATCCATAGCGAATTGGAGATCCATGAAAGATTGTAAAGATTAATAAATCAAAATTTGGTAAGAAAAAATACAATAGAGGTAGACATGTACCAAAGAATTGGATATTTGGTAAAATTAAACGATACTCTAATAATATTTAGCTCTTCCAAATAGATGTAAACAACCATTGATAGATTGCATTTATGAGTGGATCAAACCTAGTAGCATTATATATAGTGACATGTCAAAAGCTTATGACTCAGAATGGCTTCGTCAACTTCAATTTGATCATCGAATGGTGAATCATTCATTGCACTTTAAAGATCCAAATACAAGTTGATGTACGCGATATCGCATACGCAATATCACAGCCACCATGTGATATCGCGTCCTGCCTCATCTTCTATAAATAAGAGGTAGTTCCCTTGGTTCCAAAGAGTTAGACTTAGACCCTTAGCCAGATTCTTGTAGTTTTGTCATTCCAAAGTTAGAATTATTTCTGTGTGCGTGCAGTAGGAGTCATAGAGTGAACGGATCTTTATTCGAGCAATTTGTACTTGAGCACAATTTTGTGTACAGCAATAAAGATGAACTTTATGATAAACCTTGTAGCATACAGATTAAGCTAATTAGTAATTAATGATTGTTTAACACTTTCCTAGTTAATTAATATCTCTCTCAACCTTCAACCCCCTTAGTTAAATACACTCAGTACGACTACTTTGAGCATGCGTGTAGCACTTGGTAACCCAGTAACAATTAGCGTTTGGTAACCCCAGCAACATTGCACTGGTTCAAGATGTGTACGGCAAGTGGGAATGAATACTGGTGTTAGGAACATTTGAAACTAGTTAATGAATAGTTAATGTAAGTTAGCCACTTAGTTCTCTCTCCCTCTCCAAAAGCTATGAAAATCATATACCTCAAGCTTACTTAACCATACAACCGTGACAATACAAGTAAGTTTGGGAAGACAATGATTGATTAACCCTGAGTATTCCATTAAGGCGCATAAGCACTTCGTCCTTGGAGTTCAACCGAATCATGCATGAAATGCTCATATTCATATGGTTGAGTGTAGGGGTACCTCGCCACTCATCATTGGCACCGTTGCCGAGGACTTAGTTGTTTGTGCGCTACGTAGAACATAGGAAATCATCCATATCATTGGAACATTAGAATGAACCCTTAGGGTTAATCAAAGAAAAACAAGACAATGGTACATTGCACATCGAACAAAACAAGATGTCTTCTTCTTTGCATAAGAGCACTTCACTACCTAGGACTAACATAAGAAGCAGTCATGGCGTAATACACATAACCAGGATCCGCCAGTTTCTCAACAGTTTCGTGTGGTATATACTCATCCCGATGAGTATGTACCTAATTTCACCTTTATTCTCCACCAAGACGAACAACTGCATTGAAGAGACTTGGAGGGTAACATAGTGTTGCCTCCAAATCGATCAGTTCCCAACATGCTCCTTTGTGCTCTCACACAAATAGGTATGCCGCTTTTATACATAAAATATGTTGCATGCGATCATGACTCAAGGGACTATCATCCCACAGAAGCGCAACATCAAAGGGACTTGCGACAAGAGAGAAACCATACATCTTTGAAGGGTAAATGGCCCCATGACGCTCTGCACATTTTGAATGAAATTGAGGATGGTGAACTTGCCTCAACAGGTTCCCCACGAAACGATGTTCCTCCTCCTGACATTGGTCAGGAGGTAATGTATCAAAACCTCCACTCCACTATTCACAACCCTGGTTGTAATACCCATGAACACGAAGTGTTCAATGAAGAAACATGAACACATGATAAGGCGGACGTTCTGATTGTGATCATAATTGAGGCTGAGACCACTGAAGAGAAGGTAGAAAACACTGTCATGGCGATGGTTCTCCTTATTCTTCACCTTCATCATCATCTTCACCCTCTCCTTCAGTGTCTGGATGCAATCATAGGGAAACCAATCGTGAGGATAAGGGGAAACAACATGAAAGTCATGGACGAGATAGTCGAGAATGAAGACGAGGGCATTTTATAGAATCAAGGCATAGAAGAAGGTAGAGTAGGGAACCGCGTAGACACCATAGACGCTATGAACGAGATGATCACGAAGAAACCCTACTCACGACTAGAAACATGCTAGATATAACTATATTGTCTAAAATCATCGGCGTAAGGCTGGAAGAAAAATGAATGCCTAAAGATCTCCGGAGAGATACAGTGGACCCTGCCTTTGTGTGAGGGCAAGCTGGAAAAATGAAGGCAGAGTGCCTTGGATGATCTGCACGCAGATCAAACAAGGACTTCCCTAAGCGTACGCAATGGCAATGCATCGCGTTATCGTAAACAAACGTAAACAAATGCAAACATAAACGTGGACAAGCGCAAACAAGGTGTAAAGATCATAAGCAGAAAATAATGTAAACTGTAAATATGATTGGCAAAAATGTAACTGTTTGTATTGATTGAAAATTACAAAGAAGTGCACCGGTCAGAACGTAATTGCAGAATGATTGCAAGGCAGACGTTTAGCCCCGATGTGAAAGGTGTTGCAAATGCTGGGAGAGTGTAGGTTTCTAGCTCTAAAGTGTTCAATGTGTGAGATTTGGATGCTCAAAGTTGCTCAACATGACCAAGTTTTGTATGGCGGAATTTGCCCAGCGTTCTATGCTCTTGTGTGTTTAGAATTGCCAACCCCGGTTTAGTGTGAGATCGGGGTATTTATGCAGGTTTGAGTGCAAGATTCGGATCTGTGTGAAAGATCCATGGTTATCGGATGTAGGAAATGCGAATCAGGTGACAGGTGTGAACGTTTTGACTGGATGCACAGAATTTTACAATGGACAGGGTGCAGCATGACCAAGATCTCTTACGCTGGCATGTGTAATCCACAATGTAAGAGCTTGATATGCTGAAAAATGCAAAATGTACAAAGAATGTTAAAGTACAAGAGTGGATCTGGATGTCTAGCCTCCGGATCTATATATCTATGCTATTTTTTCTCTACCAAGGCCTCCAGTGTGCTTGGATCTGGCCCTGGCATGTCTGCAACGTGTCCTAGCATCAGCATCTGGCGTCCAGCGTGTCCAAGTGTTTACATTGCATACGTTGGTGCCAGCGTGACCATCAGCATGTCCAATGTTTATGATGCATTTTGAGCCCATATTTGACCTGTGAGACCTATTTTCAGAGTGGATCTACACGCCTGAGGTTGAGAGGGTTCTGCACATCTATTTTGAGCCGATTTGGAGGCTTTTTTGGCACACTTTTGGTTGGTCATGCTATGGTCACGCTGCCCAGCGTGACCTCAGCATGACCAACTGAAAATGCCACGTTTGGGGCCCAAATTGTGAGTTTCTAAAGCCTTCAAACATGTACAAGTGCTGCCTGTCCCTCAGAGTTGCTTGAATGTTGAAGATGATGCCTGAAAATGGTTGATTTGCCCTATTTTTATTTGGTCATGCTATGGAAATGACACATTTTGAACCAAATTTGGATGTCTGATGCCTGTTTCTTGAAGTCCAACTACTGCCTGCTCTCCAGGGTAGTCTAGATGCTGAATCTGAGCCTAATTTGATGCTATTTTGGTCGTCTTTTGTTTGGTCACGTTGTGGTCATGCTATGCAACGTGACCTCAGCGTGACCAAGTTAAAATGACATATTTGAAGCTCAAACCTTGATTTTCTGAAGCCTGTGATGATGTATAATTATTGCCTAGCTCCTAAGAGTTCAATTCATGTCGAAATTCTTCCTAGAGGTGCTTGAATTGAGTTGTTCTTGTTTGGTCACGCTATGGTCACACTATGCAGCGTGACCTCAGCATGACCAACTGAAAGTGGCTTAAAACATGTGATTTTGAGCTCAAATTTCAAGGTTCTGGATGCTAGGAGCTGTAGGGGACTCCAGTGATGCTCAAGGGGGGTCTGCGTGCCCAAATTCAGCCTGTTTGGACACGATTTTGGGGCTTCAAAGTTTGGTCACGCTGGTCATACGCTGGGCAGTATGACCAAAGTGTGTGTGACCAAACTTACACTTTTTGGGCCTGAAACCCTTGATTCCTGATGCTGAGACTTGCTGTAGTCATCTGTGGGCCCCAAAGGGACCTTTCTTGCTCCATTGTGGGTCATTTAAGGCTACTTCAGAGGCTCACAAGTTGTTTGGAAGTGTTACTGAAATTTTTGTGGTGTATTCATTGGTCCCTCTTTGTTGACGCCTAGAGGAATCTACCCGACAGGCGTCAACAAAGAAGTAAAAAACACCATGATCAACTTGGCATCTAGCACTGTTCATTGGCCGTGGCCAGATGTCATCGGACCGTGTTTAGGAGTACATGCAAGTTGTGACCGGGAGGGATTAAGGGTTGATCGTGGGGTCGTTTCGTTTAGACTGCGGGAGAGGGATGCTCTCTTGTGAATAAGTCATGTTGGTCCCTGTCGATAGCCAGTATCTAGCGAACTTGGAACCAAGGCATGGGAAGTACATTCTTTGGAGAAACAGGACCCTTGTGTTGTGTTTAAGGGAACCTTTTGTAACCAACCAAAGCCACATGATGAGGAAGTGCATCCCTTGGAGAAACGAGACCCTTGTGCCATGTTTAAGGGAACCCGTTGTCAATTGCCAAAGTCACGTGGTGAGGTGCAACCTAATTATTTAAGACATGAGTGTTTCCTTTAAAACAACTACCTTCCCGCCTAGGGTGCGTATCGGAAGTGCCAATGGTCTTGTTGTAGATTTTTGCTCTTTTTTTTTTGGAAAGAACATTTTTTTTAGTGTTGTACTCGTGCTTGTCATCATGTGTTGTGCATCGTTTTGTGTTCCCACTGCTTAGAGAGTTACAGTGAGCAACAACACGTCAAGAGTTTTGGGGATGAATGGTATGTAATTGAGGGACAGAGGATAGGGGATGCATCGAGAGTGAGAAATGTACTTGTGAACGGTTTGATTGACCCAGTTGTGGGCATCAGGAACAATGTGGTACCTTGTCATCGTGATGAAGTGCATCTATGTGCAAAAACCTCAAAGTGTCATCCTACAAACACAACTTTAAGAAGACAAGAAAACCACAAGTGATGTTAGCTTAAACACTTCAGACTTGAATGCAGTTGGTGGAATGGAGCCACCGTGTGGAGCTTCCAACAAGCAAAATGTTGAACAACATCAATTTCGTGCAGCAAGTTTTGATGATCACAGGCAGTTGAATGCAGCAGTAGATCCGTAGGCTAGTGATGATGTTGCCAATTTATAGTCTTAGTGAACTATCATGGATTAGTTTTACGTCATAACCCGTTGGACGTTGCCAGTTTACCATCGTAGCGGACGGTGCCGTGCTAGTTTATAGTCTTGGCAGACTGTGAAGAGGCAAGCTAGATTATAGTCTTCGTGGACTCTGGTAGATGAGTGTGGCAATTTAATGTCATGCTAGATGAGTGCTAGTTTATTGTCATTTCAAACAAAGCTCTATGGTGTCAGTTTATCATCATAACGCCAAGACGTTATGTGGTATCAGTTTACCATCATGATGCCAGGACGATGTGCGGATGCATGTACGTACGTCTAGGTGATCCTGCAAAAGAAGAAACTAGAGAACACGATGTCAAGTAGTAACTACTAAAAATAGAACCTAAATGCCTAAGAAAAATAGAAAACAATGCAAAAAGTGGTAGTTTAGGGCTTTTTTGGGCCGTGTGTAGTAGTTTAAAGCCGTACCGAGCCGTGTGTTAGTTTAAGGTCCTTTCGGGCCACAGGCTAGTTTAAGGCCTTTTCAGGCTGCATGTAAATGCGTAAGCTAGTACAATGCAAATGAAGGTGATGTATGCACAACGAAAAAAGGTGAAGAGTGGGTGGGGATCATATGTGTTTTTGGCCACAGGGGAGCCTTGATCATGTGGTTGTTTCCTAGCCGGACGTGGTCTAGGAGACGTGCTAGGTTTTGGTTGCTCTGGGAGGCTCTTGGTTTTTACCACTCGTTTGGGTGTTTTAGCTCTAGGTGTTGCGTTTGTTGCCGTGGGTGTTCCATCAAGATACTCTTCTTTTAAGACTTGTGACATGTCTATGTTGTGGATGGCCTAAAAGGAAGTGTTATCGCCATGTATGATGACTTGTCCACCTTCGTATGGAAGGTGGATTTCTTGATGTATCGGTGAGGAAACGGCCCATTGTTGGGCTAGCCAAGGTCTACCAAGAATCATGTTGAAACTTGGCATCTCTTCTATGACAGTGAACTCCGTGTTGGTGGGGAATTGTTCTCTTGCCACAAAGGCTAAGTTGATTGTGCCCTTCACAGTGACACGTGATCCATAAAAGGATTTTAAACACGTGGTTCTCGTTGGCATGATCTCGTCTGCCATGCCTAGTTTGTCGATGATGGAGTATAAAGCTACATTTGTTGCTGCACAGTCATCAAACTGCACTCTGTGAATGGTACATTGCCCAACACATACACTAATCAACAATGGAGCTGTTTTGACCTCCCCTCGTTCAGGGTTGACTTTAACTGCATCATCGCAGAAGGCTAAGGTGTTTGAACCCAATCCTTGTGGTGTGTGTTGCAAAATCGTTGCATGGATGGATTCCTTGTTTGCAGGGATGTCCTCTGTAACAGGAATGGATGCTAATGTTTAAGCCAAGGCTTCACAGTGAGCGGCTAAAGTCATGACCAAGTCATACAAGCTCATCGTTGTGTTCTTTTATTTGAGTGTTTGTTTTACCTGGGCTAGTGTAGCTATGTTGTTGGTCGTTGTATTGGCTTTGGCTTCCTTCATGTGGGTTGAGGGATGGACCTCTTGCGTAGAGGGATTAGGCCTGGTTTGCTTGAGATTAAGGGCAGGGGCCCCAGCGTTCAATTGTTGCTTGCTTGGTGTGGCCTTTGCTTCGGCTGTGGATGTTGTTCGTTGTTCGTTTGTCCTCTTCTACTGCCATTTGGTAGGCTTGCCCATGTTGTTGGCAAGGTTGACTCTTGAGGGAGAAGAGGTTGAGATGATGCCTACGATTGGGTTCTGGATAGGTGAGGGGCCATCGCGTGGTGGCACCTTTATGACAAATGATAGTTTGGGAGGAGTCATTGGTGTTTGACTAGCTTGTTGTGGCACCTTGATGATGAAAGGTTTCTTTGCGGTTGTGGTCGGTGCATCATGCTAGTTTAACGTCTTAGCGGACGATTGCAGTGGTATTTTGATCACGAAAGGTTTTGCAGGTGCTCGAGGTGGCACCTGGATGACAATGGAAGGCCTCTTGCTTGTGGAGGCAGGGGGGATCATTATCTTGCTGAGAGGTACACAGATCACAAAAGGTTGCTGCATAGGTTTTGGCTTGCTTCCTATGCTAATGGAGTTTATGACATAGGAGGCATCATTTGTGCTAGGTTGACTTAGGGTGTTGATGTTGAGTTGGCCCCATTCTATCATTGTCTGAAGATCATCTTGTAAGGCACAATAGTTGTCAGTATTGTGAGCAGACATCTGGTGGTAGTGACAGAATTGATCTAACTTGAAGTGTCGTGGGACGGGGGGCTCATTTGGCACTGCTAAGGTGGGGTTCCTTAGTAGCGCAACTTGGCACTGCTAAGGTGTCGTGTCTTCGACAGGCGTTCTCCGCTACTTGTTTGTATTGGATTTGCTCTGTTTTGAGGAGTTTCTCTAGTAGTTCAGAGGGTCGCATGGGTAGTGGCATATACTTAGAGCGATCCTTGCGCTAAAAGTTGGGCCTTGGGGTGGCCCCTGTCATTGCAGGCAGGTTGGTACCAGTGTTTGTTGTTTTTGTGCTTGTGGCTACAATTTCCATTATTGTCTTTTGTTTGGCAACATGTTGGTTCTTGTAAGCCACATAGGTGGGATCATTGCTGGTTTCTGCAGCTTGTTCAATTTTCTTGATCTGCGTGAAGGCTTGGCTCAACGTTTGAGTGCTTAGGTAGTATAGTTTTGACTTAACGAAGTCATTCACAGCTCCCTTCAAAATCATAAGCAAATATGTTTTAGGGATGGGCTCATGAAGTTCGTTAAGGGCTACACTCCATCATTGAATGAACTTCTACATAGGCTCTAGTGGCACTTGTTTCACCTGTATCAAAGTATCTAGCATGGCCTCACACTTGAGGTTGTACTTAAACCGAGTGACGAAGTGATGTAACAGATCCTCCAAAGAGGATATGGAGTTACATGGCAGGGCTCGGTACCAGTCTAAGGCACTGTCTGTTAGGGACATGGCGAACATGCATAGGATTGTGTGGGACCAAGCTTGAAGTAATAAGGTCTCTAATCAGAATGTTACCAAGTGAGCATTCGGGTCTCCCTTCCCATTGTACTTGGTTAATTGTGGGAGTGTGATTCCCTTGGGTAAAGCTAATAGTGGCACTGATGAGCTAATTGAATCATCTTGGTAGAAGTCCAGTACTTTAACTTCTTCAGTGTTTGCCGTTTTGAGGTGCTTTACCTCTTCAGCTAACGCTTGCATCATTTTTTGGCTTCTACCCACTCTTCGGCAGTAGGCAGATCAGTTGATTGGGGAGATTGTTGGGTTATCATTTGTTGCTGTCGAGCAACGTTCAGAGTTGTGGTTGCAGGGTGTGGCACATTGAAGTGAGTGGGTTGTTGAACAAGGGGTATGGTTCCTTGCCTAGCCACAAATTGTGAAGTGACACCCTAGATGTGCAGAGCTGTAGTGATGAAAGGGGCTCCATGTGTTTGCACGTGCGATATGTACTGGGTGGAGATGGATGTGGGTAATCTCTATGGGAATACCGGTGCTTGTGTGCTCGTTGACACTTGGTAAGGGACCGTCTGTCCCATGCGAGGGTGGAATGATGGGTTCACGTAGGCATGGGGACTCAGGGTGTAATGCGAATCCTCATGTTCAGATTGTGCCGCGAAGTCATCTTCCTCGTCTTGGTTTTAGGGCTCCTTAGTGGGTCGCCTTGAGTTTTTTCTCCTTGCCATAAGGAGTTGGGAGATGAGTCGGTGGTGGGGCTCCGAAAGGGGGATGATGTCATATATGGAGGGAGTGAATTCATGTATATGCGCTCAAATTTTTGTTTCGCTTCCTTCTCTGTGTGGTCAATGGAAAGGTTGACCTGAATCTTCACACAGATGTAGTTATACTATTCTTGTGTGAGGATTATGTGGGCATATGTGTTAGAGATCTGGTAAGACTCCATGGTGATGTGTGACTGGGCAATGTACCGACAAGGCAACAAGGCAACAAGTGCAGCATGTGGTCCAGGCTGAGGGTGTAGTGTGTTCAATGTGACTAGACTGCAGCATGTGCAGCGTGACTAGCTACAGTGTGACTAACTGAAGCGTGACTAACTATCTAGCATGACTAACTTCAGCATGAATAACTGTCTAGCATGACCAACTGCAGCGTGACTAACTATCCAACGTGACCAACTACAGCATGACTAAATGTCCAGCATGACCAACTACAGCATGACTAACTGTCTAGCGTGACCAACTGCAGCATGACTTACTATCTAGCATGTGGAATCCAGGTACAGCATTTGAGCCAAGGCACAGCATGTGTATGCTGAGCACAGCATGTGTATCCAGGGACAAGATTTTGGACAAAGTCTACAGCATGTGCTAGCAGAGGACAACATCTTGAACGTTGAGTGCAGTGTGTACCAATAGAGGGCAATGTGTGCATGCCAAGAACAGCATTTTAGATGGAGTCTGTGAGCAGGGGGCAGCATCTGTAGGTTGAGGGGAGTGTGTATACGTTGGGGTACAACGTGTGGACGTTGTGGTCAACGTGTGGGTGTTGTAGAGAGTTGTGAATGCTGTATGCCAGATGCTGGATGCTGTGGATAGGCAAACGGAATGCAAATAGAAGTGGCCCTCATTCTAGCGCCAAAAACTATACTATTTGAAATCATCGACGTAAGGCTGGAAGAAAAACGAACACCTAAAGATCTCCAGAGAGATACAGCGGACCCTACCTTTGTGTGAGGGCAAGCTGGAAAAACGAAGGTAGAGTGCCTTGGATGGTCTGCACAAAGATCAAACAAGGACTTCCCTAAGCGTACGCAATGGCAATGCGTCGGGTTATCATAAACAAACGTAAACAAATGCAAACGTAAACGTGGACAAGTGCAAACAAGGTGTAAAGAGCATAAGCAGAAAATAATGTAAACTGTAAATATGATTGGCAAAAATGTAACTATTTGTATTGATTGAAAATTACAAAGAAGTGCATCGGTCAGAACGTAATTGCAGAATGATTGCAAGGCAGATGTTTAGCCCCAATGTGAAAGGTGTTGTAAACGCTAGGAGAGTGTAGGTTTCTGGCTCCAAAGTGTCTGATGTGTGAGATTTGGATGCTCAAAGTTGCTCAACGTGACCAAGTTTTGTATGGCGGAATTTTCCCAGCATTCTATGCTCTTGTGTGTTTAGAATTGCCAACCCCGGTTTAGTGTGAGATTAGGGTATTTATGGAGGTTTGAGCATGGGATTCGGATCTGTGTGGAAGATCCATGGTTACCGGATGCGGGAAATGCGGATCGGGTGACAAGTGTGAACATTTTAATTGGATGCATAGAATTTTACAATGTATAGGGTCGTGCGTGACCAAGATCTCTTACGCTTGCATGTGTAATCCACAATGTAAGAGCTTGATACGCTGAAAAATGTAAAATGTACAAGCATGACCTCAGCATGACCAACTGAAAGTGGCTCAAAACATGTGATTTTGAGCTCGAATTTCAAGGTTCTAGATGCTGGGAGCTGCAGGGGACTCCAGTGATGCTCAAGACGGATCTGCGTGCCCAAATTTGGCCTTTTTGGACACAATTTTGGGGCTCCAAAGTTTGGTCATGCTGGTCATACGTTGGGCAGCATGACCAAAGTGTGTGTGACCAAACTTGCACTTTTGGGCCTGAAACCCTTGATTCTTGATGCCAAGACTTGCTGTACTCATCTATGGGACCCTGGGGGATCTTACTTACTCCATTGTGGGTTGTTTGAGGCTGCTTCAGAGGCTCACAAGTTGTCTAGAAGTGTTACTGAAATTTTTGTGGTGTTTTCAATAACGAAGGCCGTAAGAGTTCCAACAAGGCACCAAAAGATAGTAGGATCAATAAGTTAGACATGAACAACATCCCACAATTTGAAAGGGGATACAACGCTGATCCTCAAAATCATTTACAAGCATTCCATGATGCATGTGCCTTGCAAAACATAGAAAACGAATGGAAAAAATTAAAGTTGTTCACAAGGATACTAGTGAAAGAAGCTGAAAGCTGGTACCGGTCCTTAGAACTGGAATCCATTCGAAGGTGGAGTACAATGTTAGAACTGTTCAATGATAAGTACCAAATGTACTCCCGAGTGTCTAACTTGCAAAAGCAAATCCAAGGATGTAAGTAAGGAAATCATGAACCCTTGGATGCTGCCATGGGTCGCTATTACACACGGTTACATCGTTGCCCCGGCCATGGTTATTCGTAGCAAGATCAACTACGCCATCTCGTGAATGGACTTAGGCATGAAACAAGAAGAACCCTTGGGACGTAAGCCCAAGGAAGGTTATTAGAGCTTAGGTCTCATCAAATTCATAGATTGCTAGAGCAAGTTGTCAAAGAAGAAGGTGAGCTACGAAAGAGAGAAAGTGCGAAAGAATACAACCGAGATCCTTCCCTTCAAAATAGGGGAGTGAGATTTTATGAGGAGGAAGAAGAGTTACCACTCGAAGAGATGGTGAATAGGAAAACTTTGCCTTTCCAAAAGTTAACATCAGAAGTATTGGCAAAGGTAGACCAAATGTGGGACTCCTTGGATGGTAAGTTTGAAACTGTTCTTAAAATTGTAGAGGAGTCTAGGAAGCGAGGTAGTGACCGCAAAAAAAAGAAAAAGAGAGAAGTGGAAAATGCACGTAACAAAGGTAAGGGTAAAATGGCCATCACAGAAGAGGTTTTGGATTCAGACATGGACAATGATAGTGGATGCAAGAGATGCCAATACAACCATCCTAAGGGATGTTGCCCAGTGATCTCATATCTACAAGAGTATGGGATGTATGCACTCAACCCACGACTAAATAAACGGCAAGCACCCCGACGGCTACCTTATCCCCAACATAACCCAAGGCAGTTCCACCAACCTTCAACATATTATCCAAGTGGAACTCCACCATAACCCATTGAGCAACATCAACAGTGGCAATACCCACAGTCATGGGGGATGCCACCACCAAGGCAACAATACCCATACCGGCAACTTGACCCATATGGCTACTACGTGCAGCATCCAATCTCTTCACGTGACTCTGTTAGTCACGTTACATCACAACATCACTACCAAGCCTGTGAGTATTATAGAACTCCTTCTCCTAGGGAAGATAATCCATAAATATACCATCCTCCAAATCCATCTGTAGCTTTCACACCAATAGCTCCATTACCACCCACTCCAGCAATGCAAGGGGAACTCCCTACTCAACCGCAGCAACGCAATGCCACAAGGGCTATAAATCCTTAACCCACTATTAGTTCTTACAACCATATGAAGAAAAGACCTTTCTTCAGAACCAGAAATCCAACCAATCCCTTACAACCACAAGCGATTAAACCTCTAAATGCCTCCCCATCAAATAGAGCTTCAAAGCTCCCTTTGAACCAAACACCAAGCTCAATGCATACGGTTATGTTAACACATGTCGTTACTAACTGGATCAAGTTTGGCCACCTTCCCAAGAAATTCTCTGATCTTGGAAGCCCTCTAATCATTTTCCAAATCACTGGGAATGAGCCATGCAAAGCTCTTATGGATTCAGGTTTTAGAGTCAACTTAATATCGTAAGAAATGTACAAATCCTGGAACCTGCCGCCATTAAAGAAGAGCAATATTCACCTAGAGCTAGCTGACCAGTCCATCACTGTTCCCTTGGGACTGGTGGAGGACATCATCACCCCTATGTGTGGGTGGTCATACCTAGTTGATTTCCTAGTGATACAAGTGAATAACGGTAACGGGGACTTCCCAATAATAATGGGAAGGGCATGGCTAAGTACTATAGACGCATGCCTAGGAATCCACGATCTTTCCCTAGAAAGATCTAAGGAGAACATTTTTGGAAAGATCAAGAAGAAGAAGGTTCCATGCATCACATACAGTGATATAGGGTGCAATTGCGTGCAAAGATCATGGATTGTGCAAAGTTTAGCATTGCCTGCATGCAACGAGTGTGCACAGAACATTAACATACAAAAGTGCCTATATGCAACAGCCACATGACAAGAAGACACCCAATGGCTGATAGCTGATCAAGAGAGCAACTCACTAATGTGCATGGAACTAACTGAGGGAATAACTTGCGCTTACATTGAAAGCCTAGATGCACTAGAGCAAGTCTACTACCAACTTCCAAGCCTTAACCTTGAAAACATTAATTGGGGGAAGTTGGAAATTCCTAAAAATTTTAAATAAGAGCCCCTAAAATTAAAACCATTGCCCACTGGTCTGGAATATATGATTCTTGAAAATGGAAAACTAGTAATAATCAACCCAAGACTTGCTTCCAAACAAAAAGGAAGACTGCTGAAGGTAATAAACAAGTGGTCAAAAGCCTTTGCCTGGTCATATCCCAAATTAACTGGAATAGATCCTAGGATATGCTAGCATAGGATTTACACTGACCCCTCCATGAAACCTCGAAAACAACCACAAAGGCGATTGAACCCAAAATTGAAGCAAGTAGTAAAAGAAGAAATAGAACAGCTTCTTAAGGCTGGGTTCATATATCTCATTGTTGATAGCAAATGGGTTAGCCCTCTAGTAATCATGCCTAAAAAGGGAGGCAAATGGAGGGTGTGCATAGATTTTAGGCTGCTGAACATGGTAACATTTAAGGATCACTTTTTGTTGCATTCATTGACCAAGTCTTAGACACCATAGCAGAGCATCGCTATTATAGTTTTCTGGATGGCTATAGCAGATACAACCAAATACAGATAGCCCCAGAAGACCAAGCCAAGACAACATTCACTAGTCCTTGGGGAATGTTTGCATATAAAAAAATGTCATTTGGCTTGTGTAATACTCCTACCATGTTTCAAAGCCTAGTTCTAAGCATATTCCAATAGCAAATAAGGAACAGAGTGGAAGTCTTTATGGATGACTTCTCCACCTATGGAACAAATTTTGATCAAGCCTTGGACCAATTAGAGCAAGTGCTGAAAAGATGCGTAGAAACCAATTTAAGGCTCAACTGGCAAAAAATCCATTTAATGGTCCAAGAAGGCATAGTACTTGGGCATAAGTTTTCACATGCAGGAATAGAGGTAGACCCAGATAAAATTAGGGTTATCCAAGAAATCACCCGTCAACCAGAAATTGTCAAAGATATTTGGTCATTCCTTGGATACACTGGCTACTATAGGAGATTCATTAAGAACTTCTCCAAAATTGCCAAACCGTTGGTAGAGCTAACAAAGAAGGACGTACCTTTTGAGTGGACCAGGGAATGTGAACAAGCATTCCAAACCCTAAAATGAAAGCTAGTAGAAACTCCCATTCTACAAGCTCCTAACTGGTCCAAGTTGTTCCACATTATGACTGACGCGTCCAATTACGCCTTAGGAGCCATACGTACATAGTTAGATGACCAAAAATGCCCTTACTACATCCACTGTGCAAGTAGAAGTATCGTTGGTGCACAACTTAACTACACAACTATAGAGAAAGAATTAATGGCTGTAGTGTTTGTACTGGATAAGTTTAGGCACTATGTGTTAGGTTACAAAGTCTTCATCCACACGGATCATAATCCAATCCAGTTCCTCATGAATAACCCAATGGTTAGCCCTCATATTATACGATGGCTGGTAATTCTAAAGGAGTTCAATCTAATGATGATTGATCAAAAAGGCACCAAGAACGTAGTTGCAGATCATTTATCTCAATTACGCTGGGACAACAAAGAGGATGAATATGTAATGTCTAATCATTTCCCTGATGAAGCCCTCTTTGCTGGTGTAGTGAATAACCAACTACCCACAAAGACGAACTGGTATAGTAGCATTCTCACCTATCTCCTTACTCAACAAACACCACAGACGCTAGACTTTAGGAAGAAACAACAGTTTCTTCATAGAGCCAAGTACTTCATGGAGATCCATGGACAACTTTACAAAGTGTGTCCTGATGGCTTGGTTCGATGGTGCGTGCCTGAGGTAGACCAACTAAGAGTTCTCCAAGATGCTCATGAGGGCCCTTGTGGGGGTCACTATGCGGGGAGATGAATGACTATTAAGCTCTTGCTTGCAGGATATTACTAGCCAACATTATTTTGGGATGCCCATCAATTTGTCTAGTCTTGTGAGCACTATTAACATGATGGGGGAATGACTACTAAAATGAAGGGTCTGCAATAATGGATTCAATCGTTAGAACCCTTCGACATTTGGGGAATAGACTTTATGGGGCCCATTACACCAATGTCCAATGGGAAAGATTACATTATAGTTGTCATAAAATATTTAACAAAATGGGTTGAAGCAGCTGCTGTTAAAGACTACTACATGATTTATGCAACAAAAAATTGTAAATAGGTTTGGTGTGCCACGTGCACTTATTTCGGATAATGGAACACACTTCACAGGTGTAACTTTTTGAAAGTTAATGCAACGCTTAGGGGTTGAACATAAATTGACTACACCTTATCACCCCCAAGCTAATGGACAAGCTGAGGTCACCAACAAGGAGATCACTAAAATATTAACTAGGACAATTAGCAAGTATAGGTGAGATTGGAGCACTAAACTGAATTATGTCCTTTGGGCATACCGCTCCAACTAGAAACTCCCTATAGGCTACTCTCCCTATGAGTTAGTGTACGAAAAGCTTCCAACGCTTCCGATTCAAACTGAGCTCCGTATACTATTAATGGCTTGTGACCTCCACCTCGACCTTGGTCTAACACAAAAACAAAGGTTGGCAACTTTAAACGTGCTAGACGAAAATCGATTAGCTACCCTATCATCAAATGAGTTGCACAAGGCATATAACAAGCAACATCATGACTTGAAGATTCGAAAGGTTAAGTATCAACCAGGAGATAAGGTTCTCTACTGAATCCCCACACATGTGCCACAATGCACAAAATTTCAAACACTGTGGGAAGGACCTTATATTATTCATACAACCTTTCCTTTAGGGGCCATAACCATATACAAACCTGAGAGCCCTAATAAGAGATTGTTATCATTCAACGACCCCAACATTGAATATGCGATGTCAGAGCCCTAACGTTGTGTACCCGACATCAAGGCCAATAAGCAACATCGCATACCCAACATCTTCTCATCTAGATGCTGCCTATAAATATGGTGTTGGGGTACTTGGATGAGACAAGTAGTAGAGAGTCAAGTAAATAGTTTATTTTCAATTTCTTCTCTTTAAATTTTGTTATTTCCACTGCATGCCCATAGCATGATGTTTGTAATCGTACGAAACCTTTGTTCGAGTGTGACATACTTGGACACATTACATGACTAGCAATAAAGATTGAGACTACTTCCATCATTACAACATCCACTTAGATTATTGTTGCTTTAATTATTTACTCCTTCCTTTAGTTAAATATTTCCATTTTGCTATTTACTATCCTTGTTATTAAGCAAAATGTGAACGCCTTAATCACGAGTGTTTAAGTGTAAATACTTGGTAATCCAGAGGTGTATCATTTGGCACAACGTACACTTGGCAATCCCAAAAGTAGTCTCACAAAGTCCAAGACAAGTATGGATGGTTAAGAGTAGATACCATCATCCATAGGCTAGTTTAGATCTTGTTTTCCATTAGTTATTAGTTTAATTAATTTATCTCTTTATTGCCATCAGGAGTAGCGTAGAAGTAGGAACAACATCATATGCCTCACTCTCGACTAAACCATATGTGACAAAGCTACCACTAGTCCAAGTGGAAAGACAACAAACTATGATCAGAGTATAATGATCTAGATGCCACAACTAGTTCCATCCATAGAATTCAATTAGATCGTGCATAAACGCTTGTGATTTATATGGTTGAGCATAGGAGTACCTCGCCACTCCTCATTAGTTTACATGTTCATTGACCCCCATAACATGCAAAAATTTGGACCTCAATGTTGTGTACCTAACGTTGGGTCCGACCCGAAGTCACATACACGATGTCGTGTACCTGATGTCGAGTCTGAAAAAGAATATAAATACGACCCTCACGAACCTTCAACTTCATTTTTCTCATTTGCTACTAGGGGAGTTATTGAAATTTTTTCTCGCAACTTAGAGCTTTATGCCTCCATATTCCATGTGTGATATCTGGCTCTTCCATGCTCTAATTTCTATGTTGTTAGAATCTATTTGAATGTGGAGTGTTCAACTTAGATGTGGGGGAGTACATGCATGCAAAAACTTACACTGATTTGCTAAAATTTGCTATCACCTGAAAGGTATTATAAGGGTAAGAACGTTGAAAACCCATGAGCCCATAACCATTATTATAAGCCACATATAACAGAAAAGGAAAGTAGTGGTGAGTGTCATAAAAAGAGATAGATACTTTTGGGGAATTCTCCTTGAAATCTTCCTAACCCTGCAATCATATGCATTATGAGCTTAATGAACTAAGGTTATGAGTAAGGTATAAATTGATTAATGATAATAAACAAACCTTGGTAACACTTGGTTTTTGCTTGATTGCAGATGGCCCCAAAAAGAGGTGCTTAGGGTGAACCCTCACAGAGAGCCACTAATCATCCATGTGGTGGCCATAGTCAGCAAGGAGAACATGAGGAACATGTTGAGTAGGAGGCCTAGTCCTTCAATACTCATTAAGAGGCCCCTGCTACTAGGCAATCATCCCAAGGACAGGCGATAGAAGTATTGGCCCCCAAACAGGAACAACATCTTACATTGCCCCTTGATTACCTTGTTTCCACCTTGGAAAAATCCACACTGGCTTCGATCATTATGGAAATGAACTTTCGTCCATTTGTGGAGTTTGCTTCAGAAGTGGTGCAGATGTAACTCAAGGCATCCCCATTATGGCCTATCTTGTTTGATACTAGTGAATGCTAGCTAGGTGAAGTCCATCAATTCTAGCATAATAAAGACAAGGGAACCACTGTTAACATCTATGGGGTGATCATCTCTTACTCAATTAAGGACATTGTTGCAACTCTCAACCTACCCAATGAAGGAGCTAAGGTTGCTCACCTGTTGACCAAATCTGACCCTGAAACAAAGAAACTATGGCTAAGGTAAGCGTATGACAAAGAAGACAAGTCATATAATGAAATGACTCTAGACGAGAAAGCGTACTTCAAGATTGGGACATACCACCTATTTCCCATGAAAGGAATCAATCGAATCTTAACTTATGCAACTAATAGAAGTGCCATTTTAATGGAAAAATTTGTAACCAACCTTTTCCAATATTACTTCACTAAAATCCAATAGCAGTTCGAAGAAATGAAGTCAAGGAGACCAACACTTCCATTTCCTTGCTTAATTAGAAAGTTGTGCAAGCGCATGGGAATCCTAGAATACACCAATGATATCCTTAGGAAAGCCCAACACGCCTCCTTCACAGAACTTCTAAAAACGGTAGCACCAAGAAAAGATTCTGGTGAAGAGTAAGAAGTAGAAAAGGAGGCTATGCTACAAATAGAGATGCAACAAGAGGCTGAACAACATCCACGAGCACAAGCTCTGTTACCGATGCCATAAGATTATAGGCCTTCGATAAGCCACCTATAGAGGATTGCTAAAATAGTCAACTGGGGAAGTGGGGATGAGGCCAATCTCTTCCAAGTCATGAATGATGCTAAACGGCCCACCATATCAGCTAACCCAACAAGGGGAGAGATCTTAATATAGTTAGAAGGAGGGGGATCTCAATGATCATGCTAGATCTCTGGGAACACAACATCTTGCCAAGTGACATTAGAAACTGGAGAAGGTCCCACAGTTGTGGTGCTACAACATCCAGATGTGATAGGTGCAGCAGAGGTGATCATTGATCACATCAAAAGAGTCATTCAATGTGCCTGTTGTGGCCCTGGCAGATCTAGCAAGAACTAGAGACACACAAATGTTGGTTGAGACCTCAATAACTCCTATGGTACATGAGGATGTGCTTAATTACTTGCTACAAATAGGTTAAGTGAGGACCACTTTGTTTGACATCCCCAATGATGTCACTATAGCACAATCAGATCTCATTACCACCAAAGGGAAGTTGGTCATGGTAGAGGACAGGGTAGAACATGCAAAAGCTAAGATACAAAGATTATACGATGAGATAACGATTTGAACGATGGTATCTTGCTTGTTTTGTTGCACTAGACCAATTAGAGTAATTCAAAACAGAGGAGTTGACCAAGCTAACAAAGGAGAGAGCAATTGTAGAGTGAGAGAAGGAGACGACGGTTTGGAATGTGTCTACTTTAGATGTGCAATCTCATGTGTATAAAAAGGCACTAACCATCATCCAAAAGGAAAATAAGTAGCTCATTGTAGAGAATTCCCAGTTGACCACTATGAAAAAACAAAAGAACATCTTAGAAGAAAGCATCTACCAATTGCGAGAACAACTAGTGAGGATCAACCAGGATATGACTAGATTGGCCCAAGAGAATAGAATCCTCTCCAGGAAGGAGGTACATGCGATTCGCCAAAAGTTAGCAATCAAAATCAGTGCATGGCAAAACAAGACCAAAAAGCATGAAAAACTAAAAGAGCACTTCCGTGACCAAGTTGGCATGTACAAGGACATCAATGAGAAGGAAACCAAGATGGCCAAGGCCCACATTAACTCCTTGTCAATGCAAAATTCTAAATGGTAGGCCATCTTCGACAGCTATGCCATGGTTTAGCAAGCAAAAGTCAAAAACAAAGACCTATAAAAAGAGGATTTAAAGGAATACATGGCATTGGCTAACCTTAGATATGCCAACCTTGCCATGATAATAATAGATCATCCTTGAAGTGAGCTAGAGAAACAAGTGGCAACCACTTATGCACTGTATGACAAAGAGTTTGCGAATCAGAAGGATGCCTTACAAAAGTTGCAGGTGGCAAACTCAGAGTTAGAGGTGGTTAAGGCTAGTTATTAGGGGCAAAAAGATGTAGCCTCAAACCTAGCTCAGCAATTGATAGATTATCATGAGCTCAAAGATAAAGTTAGGGCTTTCAAGGAAGAAAGATGACAGTTCATAACATGGTATGTAAAGGTGAATCAAATGTTCCTGTAGCTACCAGGTCCTTAGGATGTATCGATGCCAACACACATTGGCACAACAGCCTGGACAATGCATGACCCAATAACAAAGGAGGAGAAGTTGCAGGCCTTGATTAATCGATACAAGTTTCAATGGCCTGGTGACAAAGGAAAGCAGCCGATGGAAGAGCCACCGCCTCCGGGCACCACATGAGCTTCCCAGTCTTGTTTTGTTTAGTTTTGTAATAATGTATTCCATTTTTGTACTACACCACAATGACATGAAAATAGTCAATTATTTTGTTCATTGTTTGATTCAGTCAATAATTCCATACCTACCAATATTTTGTAAAGAACTTGTTTGTCATTTTGTTTAACTCAAGGATGAGTTTTCATTTAGTTGTGGGGGTATGATGAGTCATCATTTAGTGACCTTGACATCATGTACCTGATGTCAGGGCTAATAAGTGATGTCATGTACCAGACATTGCCTCGTTTGGATGTTGCCTATAAATGTGGTGCTAGGGTACTCAGATGAGACAAGTAGTAGAGAGTCAAGTAGATAGCTTAGTTTCAGTTTCTTTTCTTTAAAGTTTGTTATTTCCAGTGCATGCCCATAGCATGATGTTTGTAATCATATAGCACCTTTGTTCGAGTGTAATGTACTTGGACATGTTACATGACTAGCAATAAAGATCAAGATTACTTCATTCATTGCAACATCCACTTAGATTATTGTTGCTTTCATTATTTACTGCTTCCTTTAGTTAAATATTTTCATTTATTACTATTTACTATTCTTGTTATTAAGCAGAATGCGTACGCCTTAATCACAAGCATTTAAGTGTAAATACTTGGTAATCCAGAGGTGTATCATTTGGCACAACCAGTGACATACACTTGGCAACCCTAGAAGTAGTTTCATGAAGTCCAAGATGGGTACGAACGATTAAGAGTGGATACCATCACCCATAGGCTAGTTTAGATCTTGTTTTACATTATTTATTAGTTTAATTAATGATGAGTGGCGAGGTACCCCTACACTCAACCATACGAATACGAGCGTGCACGCACGATCCGGTCGAACTCCGCAGACTAAATGCCTTAACACCACAAGAAACACTTGGGGTTAATCGTTTGTTGTCTTCCCAGGCTTGCTTCTAAGTGTCACAGTGTATGGTTAAGCAAGTATGAGGTATGTGATTTTTTTGGTATTTTTCGATTTATCTTCTATGCTATCAGAGGAAAGGGTTGAGAAACTA
>MNCI01000958.1:145645-200548 GCA_015680685.1 Gnetum montanum
CATCTTATTTATAGATATGGCGGCGGACCGCGATATCGCGGCACAGTGCATGTCGCGTCTCATCAATTAATTTATCTCTTTATTGCCATCAGGAGTAGCGTATAAGTAGGAACAACATTATATGCCTCACTCTAGACTAAACCATATGTGACAAAGCTACCACTAGTCTAAGTGGGAAGACAACAAACTGCAATCAGGGCATAATGATCTAGATGCCACAACTAGTCCCATCCAAAGAATTCAACCAAATCGTGAGTAAATGCTTGTGATTCGTATGGTTGAGCGTAGGGGTACCTCGCCGCTCATCAATAGCTCTCATAGCTTGTTGCTATAACCACATCCTTAAACCCTTCCTCTCACACTTTGTTCTTGTTCTTATGCTTAACACAACTTCCCACCCTTAATTTATAAGAGAAAATAATAGTCTTTTTTCCTATTACAATTTTTGGATGATTTTAGAAATTACTAATTAAATCTCAAGAAGAGATTACATAGCTAGAAGTTATGAAAGACATAACTTAGATTGATAAAAATAGATGAAGAGTTTTCTTCACATTAACTAATAATTAACAATTCTTGGTTTTCACATTGAAAGTTAACAATTCTTCCACTTGAATAAAAATCTAACAAATCTTCAAGCTAGAGATGCATTGGTTTTAAGTTGCATTCTTATGTCTCCACTATTCTAAATTGTTTTATGCAAAAAACATGTGCATCCCTTACTACCACTTTTGTCAATGCATTAGCAATATTTTTCTTTATGTTAATTTTTTGTAAATTAACTAAACCTTCTTCAACAATGTCTCTAATGAAATGGTATTTAATATCAAAATGTTTTGTTCTCTCATGATAAGCTGAATTTCTTGCTAGATGTAAGGCACTTTGGGTATAACAAAAAAATTGATAACTATCTTGCTTTATACTAAGAAATTGTAAAAATCTTCACTATCATAACATCTCCTTACATGCTTTTGTCAATGCCACATATTCAAATTCTATAGTGGACAAAGTTACAAGAGATTGAAGTTTTGACATCCAACTTACTACAGCACCTTCTAAAACAAAAGCACAACCTATAGTTGAACATCTGGTATCTAAGTCAATTGTAAAATTTGCATCCACATAATCATAAATCTTTAAATTATTATTTCCAAAACATAAATAGGCAAATTAAGTTCCCTTTAAGTATCTAAGAATCCATTTTACAACAAGCTAATGGTTCAACTATAATTATTCCCATATTTACTAACAACACTAACTGCATACGCTATATTTAGATGAGCATACCATAGCATACATTAAAGAGCTGACAATGGAAGTATGTGGAATATCTTTTACTTTGGCAATTTTTTTTTGTACATAATTAAAAATGAGAAGCCAAAGGAGTAATTATAGGTTTTGCTTCTAACATATTAAAACATTACAACACTTTTCCATATTCTCATTTTGACAATTTTTTCTATTTTCTATCTTTGTAAATATGCATTTCAAGAATTTGTTTGGCCTATTCCAAATCCTTCATAGCAAATTGTTTATTCATCTTTATTTTAAGTTGTTTTATTTTTTATATATCATTTCTTGCAATTATCATATCATTTACATGCAATAACAAAATTTCAAATTTATTTTTATCATGTGAGAAATAAACACAATGATCAAGATCACTCCTACAATAATCCATTTTGTGCATAAAAGAATCAAATTTTATGTACCATTGCCTAGGAGCATGTTTTAAACCATATAAGTTTTTCCTCAAATTATAAACATAATGAGGTTTATTTTGATCAACAAATCCTTCCAGCTGATGCATGTAGATTTATTCATTTAAATCATCATGTAGAAAAGCTATTTTAACATCTAACTATTCTTACTTCAAATCTAAAGAAGAAACTAATGAAAGAACAATCTGAATAGAAGAATGCTTAATAATGGGAAAAAATATTTCTGTAAAATCAATTCCTTTTCTTTGATCGTAACCTTTAGCTGCTAGCCTAGCTTTATAAAGATTTCCCTTATTTACCTCATTCTTTAAAGTAAAAAATCCATCTATTTTTAAGTGCTCTAAGTTCCTTGGGTAATACCACCAATTTCCAAGTTTTGTTTTGTTGGAGTGAAGCCCATTCCCTTTTCATAGATTCCTTCCATTTTACTACATTAGGACATATAAGAGCTTTTTTCACCATTTTAGGTTCACCATGATTTGTATAAGGAATATAATCTTTAAATCTAGCAAGATGACATATTATTCTACTTGAATATCTTACCCCATGTGGTGTATTTTCTACAAGATTTTCCTCTTTATCAGTTTCTTTTTCCTCATCATCATTTGAAAATTATAGGATATTTTGATTTGCCACTTACTCTTGTTTTATATCTTCTTTAGGCTACAAAACAAATCTAGGAACTTGCTATGTAATAGAATTAGAAACATTTTTCTTTTGAAGATCATAAAACATCACATTTTCTTAAAATGTTACATCTCATGATCTTACAAATTACTTTGCCTTAGGATCCCATAATTTAAAACCCAATTCATCACTATCATAACCTACAAAAATACATCTTTTTGATTGATCATCAAATTTAGATCTATTTTCCTTTTGTATATGCATGTAAGCAACATATCCAAAAACTTTTAAATGACTATAAGAAACATGTCATCCACTCCACAAAGACTTTGGTACTTCATTATTTAAAGAGGAATGTGGTAATTTATTAATTAAATAAGTAGTAGTCATAATAGCCTTATCCTAAAAAGTTTTAGGCAAACCTACACTAACTATCATGGATCTTGCACATTCAACCAATGTTCTATTGCATATTTTTGCTACTCAATTTTCTTGTGGAGTTCCAAGAGAAGGACGAATATGTCAAATTCCTTTTTCTTTCCAAAACTCACTAAATGCATTTGAAGTATATTCACCACCACTATCAATAAGCAAACATTTCAACTTTAAACTTGTTTATGCCTCTATTTTAGAAACAAATGACTTAAACATATTTAAAATAGCATCCTTGGACTTTATTGGAAATACCCTTACTTTTTGTGTATGATCATCAATGAAAGTAATAAAATATGGTGAACCATCTAATGATGTTGGATTTATTGGACCACAAACATTAGAATAAACAAGCTTTAATTTATTAGCTCGTCTATGTCCCATATTTCTAAGAAAATTCACTCTTTTTGATTTACCAACAACACAATCTTTGTAAAATTCTATGGAGCTTATTGAAAATTTGGAAATGCAAGAATGAGATTGAAGTACCTTCAAATTAGAATAACTAATATGGTCGAACCATTTATGCCATAAATCTGTATCCTCCCTTGTAGCAATTGTAGCTATAGAATCATCCTACAAACATATATCAACTCCAAGAGTATACATTGTGCCTATCTTTTTACCTTTCAAAATTGTTAAAATGCCCTTGGTAATTTTCCACTAATTATTTCCACATGAAAAATTTAAACCTAAATCATCAAGCTGAGAAATAGAAATCAGCTTTTTAGAAACTTTAGGAACATGCCTAACATTATTAAGAGTGATTTTAGGTAAACCATGTTGCTATAAAACAATACTCCATATACCAGCAATTTTTAAAGGAACACCATTAGTAGCATAAACAACATTTGATAAAACTACTTGATATGAAGTAAAAATAGACCGATCAAAGCAAGTATGAAATGAGGCTTCTATGTCTACAATCCAAACATATTTTGCTGTGTTTAAAGAGAATAATGTAGATGATTTAGATACAATAAGATCTAAAGCAAGCTCACCTATGATTTATTTGTGGACCTCCATTATTTTCTGATTTTTCTAACTCTATCTTTTTCTTCAATTGCAATGATGCTTTCTAAGCTTTGTAACCATGATAGTCCCTCTTCATGTGATCATTTTGTGGTAAAAATCATCATTCAATTATGCTTTTAGAAGTTCCTCTACCTTTACTCTTTTTCCTGCTTTGATTAGGTCCCCTACTTTGATCATGTTTATTAGATCTATCTTTATTTGAAACCATAAAAGCATTACTTGATGATTGATCCTATTCTTCAAGTAATCTTTTTTTTTTTTTTTGCATCTTGAAGAGTAGAAACTACATCATCAAAAGAAATATCACCAGTACTCATAGAGGTAGTAATAACTGTAATAATTAGATTCCAAGATCCAAGTAAAGAATTCAAAATAGCATAACACTTCATTGGTTCTGGAATTATCACTTTATATTCTTCAAATTCAACAAAAGTGGTCATCATATCATCTAGATGATCTTGCAAAGAAATGCCTTAAATTTTTTTTGATAAATATGAAATTGATTCAAAACTGAAGCCTTTATCAAAAGAGCACGAGGATACATTTCGTTAGAAAGAGATACCAAAATTCCATTGCTCAAACAAGGCTAGATCAGCGTTAGTGCTTTTGCTTGCAACCTTTTCCAATTATCATCTGACATCTTTGCAAGGTTGGAAGGTTGAAGAGCCTCATCGCACTCTTTTTGTGCCAAGAAATCTTTTATTAGCACACTCCATATATTACCATTTGTTATGAAGTTAATTAAATTTGCAAATTGAAACACCAAAGACAACAAGAAAAAAAACACAGAAATTTACATGGAAAACCTAAAGTGGGGAAAAAACCAGCTCTTCCTTTGTTTGGAGAAAATAACCCAAGGACATAAACCTTGATATTCTTGCAGGTTGTTACTTTATCCACACTCTTAACCCGTTCATCTCACACTTTGTTCTTGTTCTTGTGCTTAACATAGTTTCCCACCCTTAATTTATAGGAGAAAATAACCATTTTTTTTCTATTACAATCTTTAGATGATTTTAGAAATTGCTAATTATATCTCATAAAAGATTACATAGGTGGAAGTTACAAAGGACACAACTTAGATAAGAAAAATAGAGGAAGGGTTTCTTCACGTTAGTTAACAATTTTTGGTTTTTCACATTGAAAGTTAACATTTTTGTCCCCTCAAATCTGGATCATAGAATTGTGATACTGTTGATTTCACTTCGTTTTGAAACTGATGTATTTATGGCCTCTTGTATATAACCAACCAACCGGTTGAATTTCTAAGCCTACTATACGAACACCAATGCCATCGGTTGAATTTCATCGAGAAGTTAACCCTTCTTATATGGAAATCAAACAAAGGTTTGGCAACCCACGCGGCATCCGTGACATATATTCAAATCATACAACGGGGCATTGTTTATGACACAGGATGCGACGACAGATAGAAGCACTCAAATGTACGTTGGGATTGTGCAACAAAGGGCGAATTCCACATGTGTTCAGCATCCACACTCTGCCAAACTGGTCTGGCCCAAACAGCAAAAATCCATGGGTGCCCCAAACCAGACATTCTCCACTGTGATTTCAGTTTGGCTCCATCTTTCTTACCAAGGGTGAGGCAATCTATCTTTATTTCAATCTGACGTTTATTTATTTATGAAAGATGAAATAGACATAATATTCGTAGATTGCCATTGCGCCTTTTGCTGTTTAAATTTTAACATATATCGGTTTGAACTACGAGGCGTGTGATATGTGTTATGTATATGTTTCGGATGATTTCAATCTTGATTACATTTGAATCGTTCCTATGTTTTAGAGATCGAGAGTGAACGTATGTGTATCGGTTCAGTGCACGCTTCAACCAATGGATTCTGTTCCCGGAAAATCAAAGTTAACAATTACACAGCCTGATGACTGGCATCTGCATCTTCGGGATGGCGAAATGCTTCAATCGGTTGTTAAACACAGGTACAGTTTGTTAGAATCTAGTAATTATCTTTATTTTATGTTCGGTTGCTAATTGCTTAAAATCATATCCCTGTACTGTGTCTATCATTATATTGTTTCTTTATATGTTATTTAATAGTGTTAATAATCTTATTACGTCCTCCAAAGAGACAGATCAGCTGGAGTCGTCGGATCTCTTCAAATGTACAACATATGAATTTACAGTGCACTCTCAAAGAAAAAAGCCTAATTACACAGAATGCAAGGCTAACTATATTATCTTCCTTTTTGAAGAGATGCAGCTTGCAAGTTCTTTTTTCTCTTGGAGACATTCTATCTCAATCCTGAAGTGAACTATATTAGCATTTTTTAGAGTTTAGGGTTTAGGGTTTGGGATTTAAGGATATAAGCAAGCAGAACGAGTCTGGCTAAATAACCTTATTAACTTCAATGACATTATTGCTGGAAGATATTTGCCCCAGAACGAATTTGTTTGTCTTTGCTATTATGCCAGAACTTGTGCATGTGGAACTGAAACTTTTTGACTAGATGCACCCAGACACATAGCCAACATGATGAACTTAAGTAGAAGGTAGATGTGCCTGAGGTCTATATAAGTACACATAAGGGTGCATGAAATGTGATGTGTATCAGCAACAGCTTAGCTACATAATGCTTGTCAGGCAAC
Organism: Gnetum montanum; assembly: GCA_015680685.1. Taxonomy (NCBI): domain Eukaryota; kingdom Viridiplantae; phylum Streptophyta; class Gnetopsida; order Gnetales; family Gnetaceae; genus Gnetum; species Gnetum montanum. Next base: position 152,087 of record MNCI01000958.1, read on the forward strand.
AAGATTAACAGTTAAACCATCTCTAATGGGCTATTATGCCAGAACTTGATAAAATTTCGCTTTTCATTTGATAAATCACCTAACAACCAACTGGCTGGATGTCTGGGGAACAATCCAAACCCTCCTTTTGTAGTACCAACATTCCTCTTGAGTTTCTTCAAACGGTAGTAAACCATAGAGGGCAGGAAAAACCGTATTGTAAAATAATTGTAAATTCCTTTTCTCTTACATTTATTCCTTATAGCAAACATGGCCTTCATTCCATATGCAATCCTTTCAACTACTCTTGCTAGATAATACTACCTGTGATTAGTAAACCAATCTCAAAATTATTCTCATGAAGTGCAATGGATAAAGCAAAGTATGAATTACCCACTAAATTACATGTTTATACCTGAATGGATGCATCTGTTCATGAGGTTAATAAACTTACACATATTAACGGAACTAGGAGTATGGAACAATATGGAGTAGTCTTTAGATGAAAAATTCAAGGAAAGATGATGTTCAGACAACAAGAGAAAGAAGACTGTTAAGAAAAGAAGTGGCCAATATCAAAGAATATAAAATTGTTCATCAGACATTGAGAACAGTCCATGAAAGTAATGGATAAGTGAAGATTCATTCGTGAATGGATACGGATGAAAGGAATTATCTGCTGGGAAGGCCAATAGATGAAAGAACTATGAGTATGCCATATAATGGGTAGTCATAACATCACCTTGTAGACGAACAGAAGGGCACGTTGGAATCACGTCCTCTCAATCAGAGAAGTTGAAAATGTGACGGTTTTCTCAACTAGAGAAATTGCAATGATAATGACTCTCCTATAGAGTAGAGATGTCATCTAATCTGTGGAGTTGAGATGAAGAATTCTCAGGAGTAGAATTGCAGATGAACTCTGAGATGAAACCATGTAAGACTGTACGTAGAATACAACATTGATATACTTGACATTAGAATGAGATCAATCTGTTGAAGCAACTGCAGAAACTGTATCAATTCGTGCATAATGGATAAAAATGAATCTTGTATTATACATTGTATTATAGCCTATGGAATTGTTAAGAATTGATCCTGACAGGGATTGATGTTACACAGCAACCGAAGTCCTTTGTAATTTTCTAAGAAATTTAATGACAGTTATAATTAGTGCCGCATTTTACGTCAAATTACCTATAAGCATTAACTATCTCAATGGGACAATTTGCTGATTGTTACTACAAAAAAATGTGATTTCTATTTCTAGTTCCACAGATCTTGACTTTTTGTTTTGTTTACATTAACCTGCATCCCTGAGTAGTTTCAAAATTTTTACAGTTATAATTACTGCAGCATTTTACATCAAATTACCTATAAGTATTAGCTATCTCAATGGGACAATTTGCTGATTGTTAGTACAAAAAGTGTAATTTCGGTTTCTAGTTCCACAGATCTTAACTTTTTGTTTTGTTTAGATTAACCTGCATCCCTGAGTAGTTTCAGATTTTTTACAAAATGATGTATCATTTTCTGCCAGCATTCATTTATTTTAGCAATTAATGCAACAACAGCAAAGAGGAGGAAATTAATGCAGACATTAAATCATGATTTTCTTCTCTGAGGTATTAAATATTCCAGTGCAAAGACCTTCAAGCGTGCAATTATAATGCCAAATCTGAAGCCTCCGGTTACAACTACGGCTGCAGCTGTTGCTTATAGAGAAAGGATACTTAAAGCACTGCCATCAGATAGTAATTTTACGCCTTTGATGACTTTGTATCTGACAGACAATACAAGTACAGATGAAATAAAGCTTGCCAGTATGTCTCTAACATATCATATTCCCTATTCTTCATGATGATATTGGTAGTATATATCTGGGGAAATCAGATTTTCTTCCTTACATGACAGAGAAAAGTGGAATAGTTTATGCTGTGAAATATTATCCTGCTGGAGCCACTACAAACTCACAGTATGGAGTGACAGATATATTTGAAAAATGCATGCCGGTTCTTCAGGAAATGATGGAATGCGGGATGCCATTGCTGGTAAAATGAAAACTGTTAAAAGCATGCTATTTCAATGTTTAATTTTCAATTAGGGGATCTTAAAAAATATCTTTGACTTTTTTGGAAATGCTACTGAGCAAATTTCAAGCATTCTTTGCATTGTATCTTAAGGAATTTTTGTTTGCTCACTCCATACAGAGAAATATGATATCTCACAATTTCTCCCTTTTAAATTTTCTCATACCAGGTTCATGGAGAAGTTGCTGACCCTAACGTGGACATATTTGACCGTGAGAAGGTTTTTATTGACAGAATATTAAAGTCGTTAATTGGAAAGCTACCACAACTTAAAATTGTAATGGAGCACATCACTACAATGGATGCAGTAAGATTTGTTAATTCTTGCCCTGAAGGTAATGCTTGCCCTTCTATGAAACTTTGGAATATTATCTTTGTATTTTAAATTGGATCACAAAATTTGTTATCTTATCATTAAATTGTTTTATATTTTGTTAAACTTGCAGGGATGGTAGCAGCCACTGTAACACCTCAACATCTTTTTCTAAATAGAAATGCATTGTTTCAAGGTGGTCTACAACCGCACAACTATTGCCTTCCAGTTCTCAAAAGGGAAATTCATCGTATGTCTCTTAGCAAATCCATTACATCTTTTAATTTTCTTATCTGTTTTGTAATTTAAAGATTGAATCCCCAGTAACCCAATGCTTATGTTTTTAATGACATGATACTTGACACGTAAGTAAGATAATTGTACATTTTGTTTGTTTGGTTTTATATGTTTGCAATAACTTGTGAAAGAAGCATTCTTTCTTTGAAATGTAACCATATTGGGAAATTGCCATAACTTCATGAAAGACTGCATGAAGCATCTGAGGTAACAATGTCTTTAAATGTTTTATCAACTTCACTGACCTACTTACACAAAAGACTCTCCTTTAGGTTTCACTTTTGCTTGATTTAATGCTATTTCAAGTCCATGATTTGTATTTTGAAGCTATTGAACCAAGAGAAACATCTCGAACACAGTGTTCATATCTGGAAGGTCTTAAAAATAACTGCAAGCATGTATACTCTACTACAAGCCATGTGAAAACCAATCTACCAGGCATAGAGATAAAATATTCCTAATATTTATGATTGGACTTATAACTGATTTCTAATTTTTATAACCTTGTCAACAAGAAACATCTCACTATTTTAGGAGACTGAGTTAGAGAACATGTGTAGTATTGCATTTGAGAGTTCGGTTTTGTATTTTTTCCCCTGTATAAGATTTTGCATTTTGTCATTTCCTTGTGTTTTTTATGTTTAGAATTCTCCCATTAATGAGTCCTTTTTATGTTTTTGGTTTGTTTTTTTTTGTTTTGTTGAAATGAAGCAATGCCAATAGGCAACTAAAATAGTGCTGAAAGATTTGTTTTTGCTAGCAAAAAATGTAATTCTTTTATTCATCATGCAACTAGGATTATCACCCAAAGCCTTACTACGCATCCCACTAAGTAGGGTCCTGAAAGGGTTAGTGGATAAATGAAAGCCTGACCTCTTCAAATGGTTGTGCACAGGCTGAGACCCAAGTCTTCTGACTTGAGAACAAGCACTCTAAATGATGGTCCCATTTATTCATCATGCAACTGTAGCGATCGAAAACATCGGTGGCTGGAAAACACGGAGGGGTCGGTGGGCGCGACAGTTCCGACCTCGTATCTGTGGGAGGGCCGTGCTGGGTGTGTGCGGACACGGGGTGTCCTGAACGGTTTGGTCGATCAGACAGGGACTTACATTGGCGTCAATATAGCCTTTTGCAACGTAAATAATGCGAAATGTGAGATAATGCTTGAAAGTAAATGAAGCAGGAGAGAAACTGTAAAAAATGCAACAGTAATACGAAGTAATGTTTAAAGGTGAATAAAACAGAAAATGATACAAAACGAGACAACAAGCAAGAAATAAAGTAAAGTGTAGTTAGAAACATGCACCGCTTTGAAGCTACAAACTCGCTCGGTCAAGGTGGATACAATCGATTGCACAGCGTGATGGAGTGCAGAAATCCCGAGAGTAACCAAGGCATGTCAAGCAAAAGAGCTTTGCTCTTGGACGCGGACTTGGGTACAAACAATGCAGGGTTCTACCAAGGTGGTAGAATGGAGATGAGACCCCATGCCAGTTGAGAGAGACTCACTGTTTACAGTGTCAAATAGATGACTTTGATGTTACAATGCTGGAGAGAGGAGAAGTCTTTGTTTTAGAATTTCAAAGTTCCCACTCATTGGGAGCTATTTGCTTCAAGAAGGATGCCAACTCTTTTGAAATTACCAACCTTTAAAAATTGCGGACTTCTTTTGCATGCTTTTTGCCGGGGTATTTATAGGACCGAGGGCGTGCAAAAGGGGTGGTTTGAATGCTACGTGCCTCGGGCCTTCGTCGTCTTGCTGGCGCCACTCGTGCCATTTGTGACCATTGGACCTACAAGACCGTTGTGATGCGAACCTGTATGCAATAACTACAATCCTACTATGTTGTAATTGCATCGTCAGTGTTTGGAGACGTGTGCCAACGGTCCGATTAGGTGGAGTGCATTGATGTCGCACAACCACCTGCATGCCTTGCTGTGCTTTGTGATGTAGCATGCTTGGCGTAGCGTAGCACTTTGTCTCGCGTTCTGTTATATGTCACATGCTTGCTACGCTATGCTACGCTACATAGCGTAGCAACTGGCCTTAGTCGCGAAAGCTTTGCCGATTTGCAAACCTTGTCTCCTGCGATGCAAGTCTTGCGAACTTCGTTGACTCCGCCTTTCGAACTACCTTCTGTCTCTTCTGCAGGATTGCTACGCCTTGCTGCGCCATGTAGCTCAGCGTAGCGTAGCAGCAGACATGGTCCGCCGCTTCCTGATGGAAAGGGACATCATTGTAGAACTCGAAATCGGGCGAGGGGAGTGGGTAGTGAAGTCGTTGTCATGCTACGCTGTGTGGCGTAGCGCAGCATAGCACTTCGTTCCGCCATCATCTTCTGAAGCTTGCTACACTACATAGCGTAGCAGGCTTCGTGACTTAGAAAACTTGCCGAACTATTTTTTTGCACATCCAGAATGCGGCTGCCAACTCTGCGCACTGCTTCTGAATAGGCTGTTGGCTGGGCGGGCTACTTTGGTGGATAGGCGGGATGATGTGGAGCTTATCCATGCCCAAAGTACAAAATTTGCTGAACTGGCCGGTCTGAACTCAAAACGCTCTTCTTTTGAAGAACTACCGTAGTGCTGCGTGGATTTCTGTGCCTGGTGAAGTGAGAATGACCTCGCATTTTTTTGGGGTGTTTCATTGGCCCCTCTTCGTCGACGTCTGGAAGACAGGCTCGATAGACGTCGGCAAAGAATACGAAACACCGCAGTAAGCGAAATGCTAAGGTTGTCGCTCGGTGAGTGTCGAGACGTCGCTTGGCTGCACTTGAGGGTGTTGCATCGGTTTTACAGAGGTTAAGGCAGAGAGCAGAGATGATGTTTAGTTGAGTCCCTCGTTGGAGTGCTTTGAGGGGCTCGTTTGCATTTTCATCTTTGGCTGGCGCTGTTCTTCAACCTCTTGTAGGACAGGTGCTCCCTTCGTAGGATGAGTTGTGTTACGCACGTGCTGGAGTCTGCACTCTGAAGTAGCTGAGCTAGTCGAGGCACTCACTTCGCAATGCTGTAGCATTTGCTGCTGTAGCGAGAGGTGTCTGCAGGGACATAGGTCTTGCTGGCTGCTGGCATTGTTGTTACTCTTGGGCACTGTCGCTGGTGTGAGATGCCCAAAGTTGGAAGGCCAGTAGTGACCTTGGCAACGTCGGCGTGGAGGAGTTGGCCTCCAAGGCGTCGAGGGTTGTTGTGGGTGTGGATGCATTGGAATCCCCGCCAACGGCATGCATGCTCAGTTTTAGCTATGGGATCAGCTACCACATAGCTAAACGTCGCGCAAGCCGAAACATTGGCGGGGGACCGAAGTGCAACAATATTGTGGCTGGGCCACAATACTGCTGGCACTCCAGATGTGGGAACTAGCCCAGGAACTACCGTTAGGGTGGTGGGTCGTGGCGACGGTAGGTTCGAAGGGCTAATGTGACGCCACACGGCATCTTCGAAGGGTCAACATGATGCCAAGGGTGGCGGCGCCACGTATGCTCCAGACCGCGTTCTCATTGCGTTGTGAACTGCATCTTGGAGCTGCGACGTCCCACCCACGCGTTGGCATTATGCCCATTTGTTCAACATGCATCTGGTGATGGTGCATGCTGAGGGTGCGATGCGAACCCAGTTTAAGGTCTTGGTAGACCATGTGCTGGTTCAGCGTTTCAGTGGACTACTGTGCTAGTTTAAGGTCCCAGTAGACTGTACATGCCAGTTTTACGTCGTAGCGGACGGCTGCTGCCAGTTTAACGCCGTAGCGGGCGTTGCTCGATGCCGCTAGTTTATCGTCATTGCGGACGTTGCTTGGTGCTGTTGCCAGTTTATCGTCGTAGCGGATGGCGCCTTTTGTTGCCATGGTGCTTCAGACGTAGTACGGCTTGAGATGCGAGTGATTCACCGGGTTGGTGAACTCATTGCCGTCCATGTCCGCCAGCTTGAAGGCTCCATTTCCAAAGGCTTTGGTGACCATGTAAGGACCTTCCCAGTTGGCTAAGAATTTGCTCACGTGTTCACGGAGGACCTTGAGGACGAGGTCTCCCTTCTGCACTGGCTGTCCATGCGGGTCTGCATGGTGCTTTTGCTGTTGTTTGTTCTAATAGTGCTCGATGCGTCTCAGCGTCTGCACGTGTTCTTTCTCCACCAAGTCAAGGTCGATGGTTCACGACTCGTTGTTTTGGGCTTCGTTCATGACGTCGGATAGGATCATCCGGAGTGAGGGTACCTGCAACTCAAGAGGCAATACTGCTTCAGATCCATAAACAAGACTGTAAGGGGTCTTACTTGTTGCACGTCGACACGTCGTTCGGTAGGCTCAGAGGACATAGAGTATTTGCTCGTGCCACCGTCTCTTGCTGTTGTTAAGCATCCGCTTCAGCAAGTTGATGATGGACTTATTTGTAGCCTCCGCCTGCCCGTTCGCCTGTGGATAATAAGGGGAAGAAAATGATTGTTTAATGCCTAGATTGCTATAGAAGGTTCGGGTCTCTGTACTGCTGAACTGTGGGCCATTGTCAGTCACAATAGTCATCGGAAGCCCAAACCTAGTTACTATGTTATCAAGGATGAAATGGTAGATTTGCTGGGACATCGTCTTCCTCAGGGGAATAGCCTTCACCCACTTGGTAAAATACTCTGTGGTAGTGATAATGAAGCTATGCTCTGTGGAGGACTTAGGCGTGATAGGCCCTATGAGGTCTAGTCCCTATCGTTGGAAGGGCCACATGATTTGCATTGGGTGCAGGTCTGTAGGTGCTACGTGTATGAGATTTGCATATCTCTGGCATGTGTCGCACGTCTTGACTTTCGATAGGCAATCATGTTCCATGTAGGGCCAATAGTACCCTAGGTGTCTGATTTTCGCCGCCATAGCCCTGGGTGCTATGTGTCCACCGCACAGCCCTTCATGAACCTCATTAACTACCTTTTGTGCTTGCTCGCCACCCACGCATGCCAACAATATCCCATTGTAGGATCGTCGGCACAGGGTGTCATTTCCCATGAGCACGTATTGCCGAGCACGGTTACGGATTGCATCTCTCTGGGTCAGTGTTAATCCACCTGGGGGTTCGCCATGCTGTAGATAAGCTTTAATGTTATTGTACCACTCCGGGGTATCCGCAGCATCGACAGAGGCCACGTGTTCTGCCTAAGTGATAGGCTCTACACATTCTGTGATTGTGGTTGGCAGGTTTGCCAAAGAATGTGATGGGATGTTTAACGTGAGGGTAGCTAGGGCGTCTGCTACGATGTTCTCGTTACGTGGCACGTGTTGCACATCAATGGTTGCGAATTGCTTGAGTAGGATTTTTGCTAGGTCGCAGTAGGGTTGTAGGTGCGTAGCCTTGCAGGCGTAGACTTTGGTGATTTGATTCACGACTAGTTGTGAATCTCCTCGAATTGCCAGATGTTGTATACGCAGCGCTCGGGCAGTTAAGAGGCCTTTGAGTAGCCCTTCGTATTTTGCCACGTTGTTGGTGCAAGGGAATGCAAAACGATAAGCGGATGGGTACATTTCCCCAGAGGGGAATGTGATCGTGGTAGCGGCGCTACCTCCTCGTGTGGTGGAGGTGCCGTCGAAATGTAAGGTAGCTTCGAAATGCCACGGGATGATGGCGACATTGCTAACGTATTCGTCCGGGAATTCTGGGTCTATGGTAGCCTGGTTGTCGACTGGTGAGGCTGTAAGTTGGGTTGCTATGGCTTGACCCTTTGTCGATGATTGACTTATATAGCATAGGTCAAACTCCGCAGTTATTGCCTTCCATCGGGCTATCCTGCTACTTTCGTACAGGTTGTTGGTGATAGCCCGGAGTATGTTGCTTTTGCAAATGATGTTGGTTGTGCTGTGGAACAGGTAATGCCGCCACTTTTTTAGTGCGAATACTAAGGCTAGGCAATTCCTCTCCACTTCGTTGTATTTTGCCTCGTATGCTATTAGTGCATGGCTCAGGTAATACACCGGTATCTCAGAACTGTTGTCCTGCTTTTGACATAGTAGTGCTGCTATGGATGTGTCGGAGGTGGCAAGGTATATGAATAAAGGCTTGTCCCTTTGCGGCGTGTGCACCGTTGGAAGGTGCGAGAGCTCCTTCTTCAGGTCGTTGAGGGCTTGTTGACACTGGGTTGTCCATTCAAAGTCAATCCCTTTCTTTAGAAGATGTTGCATGGGGTGTAACTTGTCGGTCAACCTGGCTATGAACCTTCGAATGAATTGTACCCTGCCTTGTAAACTGCGTAACTCCTTAAGGTTTGTGGGAGGCGCTAGATTGACGATGGCCTTGATTTTGTCGGGGTCCACCCATATTCCAGCCTCTGATACTACGAACCCTAACATGCGTCCAGTCTTTACTCCGAAGACGCACTTCTTAGGATTGAGACGTAAGTCATGCATTTGGCAGCACTTGAGGACTACCCCTAGATCGTGTGGGTGATCGGCTGCCTCCTTGGACTTAATTGCTATGTCATCTACGTAATCTTTTAATGTTTCTAGAATGTAGTCACTGAAAATGTAAGTCATGGCTCACTGGTAGGTCGCTCCAGCATTCGTGAGCCCGAAAGGCATCATGGTATAGCAGAAGGTTCCCCATGGAGTCATGAAGGTTGTTGACAATTGGTGCTCTGGGTTGATGCGGATTTGGTTTTATCCGGAGAAGCCATCCATGAAGGATAGCAAAGCATGGCCAGCCGTGGTGTCGATGATTTGATCAATGCTCGGGAGTGGAAAGTTGTCTTTGATCGTTGCCTTGTTTAAGTCTCGGAAGTCTATACAGATTCGTATCCCTCCTGTTTTCTTTGAAACTACAACGATGTTGGATACCCACTCTGAATAGTCGACCGTGCGGATGAAACCTGCTTGGTATAACTTAGTGATTTCATCCCTCACGGCTAGTGCGATTTCTGGCTTAATTTTATGAGCCGTTTGCTTGACTGCCTTTACGTGTGGGTCTAGGACGATGTTATGCTAAATCAGCTGCAGATCTAGACCCGGCATGTTGCTGTACGACCATGCGAAGACATCGATGTGGTCCTGTAGAGTTTTAACTACGCCTTCATGTGTGTGTGTCTAGGAGGGAGCTGAGTCTTAACATCTTTACCTCTCCCTTTGACGTGGTCACAGGTATCTCGACAAGAGGATCCTCGGTTACATCCCCGGCCTCTAAATCTAGGGCTTGGACCAGGTGCCTGGGCCAATCTGGGGATGCTTCTAAGGTTGCTATAGTGTTAATCGTAGTTGACCTCCAGTCGATCATGTCGGGGTTCAACTGTCTCGCGAGCTTGCCCTGTGGCCTTGCTAACGTTAAAGGCGTGGAAAGGGCACGATGGATTCCCATCTCTTGCTTGACTTACCATCATAAGATGAAAGCCTGGGTAAGGGTCATCAGAGATTGTGTGAAACACAAATTTGCAAAGCAACACTGAGATGCAACTTGCTAAGTGAGGCGATGTAAAGATTGAAAGTTTGCTAGTTTAAGGTCGTGGCGGACCGCCAAGGTGCGAGAGTGTAGAATTGCTAATGGAACGCATGACTGTCGACATGCGAATGCCAAACTGCTAGTTTAGTGTCATCTCGGACTGCCATATTGCAACATGTAAAATCTCGATATGCAAAATAATAATAAAAAAAAGAAAATTACGAGTACAAGGAGTATCAAACTACCAGTGCGAAAATCGAATCATGAAACCGCTAGGAAATGTGATACTGCCTATGTGGAAGAGGATGGGGCGACTGCTGGTGTAAGGATATGGTTAGTTTAACGTCGTTGCGGACTGCGAATGTAACGGGTCGAAACTACTATTTTAGGGTCTCTTCGGACGCTGAGGAGCATAACTATGCTAGGCTCGTTCGTTTAAGGTCTTTTCGGACCCTTAATCGAAAACAAATGTTATTATATTTTTTCTTTGTCTTCGGGAAGGCTAGTAGTTGGCTTGAAGCGTGTCAAGGCTTAAATGCTAATAGTGTTATGATGTCGTGGCGAGCATGCTACGCTGGATGGCACGCTCTGCATTAATCGGAGAGAGAAAGAGGTAAGTTTCCCCATCTTGCCCCTGCGGCTATAAATAGGGGTTAAACCCAGGTAATTTCGTTGTTTCCACCATGAGAGCACAGAACCCTCATCGGAGCATACGGCGATTTCGGAGCGCGAAGCAGTTGTGTTGATCGACTAGCAAGACGAATTTTTACAGTGAAGGTCATAAATCTGCAAGGAGGGCCATGGCTCCTAAGACTCATTTGGTGCTTGCGAAGATTGAGGAGGCGAAAAAGGCCCTGAGACGCGCGCCACAAGCGCGCGTTCCGGTGCAAGAGAGCACACTGTTGACCCAGTAAGTTTTCATGCCTCCTTCGCTCTTTTCGTTTTGCGCCTTTTGCTGTTTTTTGCTCTGGTTTTGCGTCCTATTTGTTCTGCTATCTGTGTTTTCTACGGCCGTGTTGTTTTAGCCTTTGTATCACCGTGGCCTCTTTTTCGGTCGTGGCCGATGTGCAAAGGTTTCGTTGTAAGGCCGCTGGGACTGCTACTGCTTCGGTTGTCATGCCTGCGGGGCTGGGGCAGTTTAAGTTGTTTGACCTTGGCATGTCGTAACGTAAAACCCTTGGGAGGGTTTGGTCATGTGCGATGCGGCATCGCGACGCGTGTTTTGTTTGGGCATGTCGCCAATTGTTTTACTGCTACGCTGAGCTATTTGCATGTTTTCGCTATGCTAGGCTCTCACACCTTTGCTACGCTACGTATGGATAGAGAGTTATGCTATGCTGTATTTATGGACTGCTAGACGTTGCTATGTTGCGCGTGTATTGTGTTCAAGTGTGACGCCAACATTTGTTGATTGCATTGTGCAGGGCAGGGCCAAGGTCTAGGCTGATCGTTTTGGACCTTGGAGGGGTCCTGTGCCATGTGAGTAGACCTATGGCTAACGCTCCTCCCCCGATATGTGTGGGAGATCAAGCGGTTTGGTTCAGGGAAGGGGCACGAGACTTCTTGCAATTCCTTCTCAACCACTTTAGTGTGATTGTTTGGTCTTCCTTAGACGAGACGCAGGCATCCGACATAATAGAGGCCATGCTGCCAGGGGCAAATCGAGGCATCCTGAGATACCTTTCTGATGAGGCAACCACGAGCAGGGAGGGAGGGGGGTCCAGCCAACACTCAATAGGGTTGAGGCATTTAGCCTGGATCTGGGACATGCCGGAATACCAGTGCTATCACTCGTACAACACATTGTACATCGCACGTCACATGGCGATGCACTTTCAGAACCCACAGGGGATCGTCTATTGTGCTGGCAGGTGAGTTTTGCATCTTTGCTTTGCTTCGTTGTGCAACGCCGGCTATACCTGGTTGAATGCTAATTGTGTGTGTTTGTCACTAGGTTCTACATTGATGATGACGGGGTTCACGATCAACCGGATCTGCTGGCTACAACACAGCTAGCCCTACAGGAGTTTGCTTCTGCCAAGAGCCTGTGGGCGGGCGTGATTGGTCAGTGTGGGGGAGAATACCGTACTTACCCACACACGCTTGCCACTTTCTACAATCAGTTTAGGGTGAAGGGTTGGCTGGACAAGGAGTGGAGAGAACTTTTCAAACAGGTCATGCTTGAAGCAGTTCTGGCGGTTGAACTCCCACTATTCCCATTACTGTATAGACTTGGTGGGTCAAAAGGTAGGCGCCAGATGCTCAAGTGTTTTCGTAATCTTTGCATTCTTTGCATTGTTAAGCTGAGTGTGTTTTGTGAAAATTGTTGCAGGGGCGAAGAAGCCTCGTGAGGTGACGGTGGTAACTGCCAAGAGGTAGGGAGCAAACATCTACTTCAAATACGGCGAAGTAGCGGCGAGCCAGAGCTAGTTAGAATGAGGGGCCTCGGACTCTTTGCTCAGGAAAGTCCGAAGGGCAAGGCTTATGGATTTGTTTATGGCGCCGAATCCGGGTGCCTTTGCTGCCGAGATGCTTTCCTTGGTCAACTCCTTCTCTGGGAAGGCGGGTTGTTTTCGCACGTACGTGTGGGGCGTGCTGGTGGTCATTGACATCGACGACCAGCTGTTTGCAGATCTGTTTGGCATTCCTGCCGATGGCGCCCCCATAGTGTCGAAGGGCAAACAGGAGTTGACCCTGCAGAAGTAGCATATCGAGGAGTGGCTGAGGCTCTCCAAGGAGCGAAAAGGGTTCCCCATGGAAAAGCTTAAGGACGGCCCTGCCATGGGGATATGCCTGGTCTTTTGTGCCCACGCATTCCCTCAATTGCTCACCCAAGGGAAGGTCCTGGGGCTTGAGCAGGCCTGGGTAATGCGGGAAGTCATGGAGGAGGGGGCCCATTACAACTGGGCCGAATTCCTATGTAGTGGTTTGCAGGCCGAGATTTTGGGACTCTGTGAGCAAACGGAGTCCCGCTTTAATATACCCCATGCCTTCTACATAGGCTGTTTAAAGCGCTTCGCGAAGTTCCTGGTGGTCCAGGAGGATGGAGTTTGGTCCATGCTAGACCGCGACCAGATTCCCAAGCCATGGATTCGGCAGGTCCTCCGAACTATGCAGGCCTGGGATCCTTCGGAAATGGTCGGGGAGTCGTTGTCTGTAACGACTAAAGGTTTGGCAGTTCGTAGTGCTCGCGGCCAGGACAGTGTAGGAGAGATGCCCCCTGTTATAGCCGGTAGCGTGATACAGGGTGAACGTCTCATAGCTGAGACTGTGCCCAAGGAATTGCGAAGGAAGAGACCTCCCCCAGCTAGGGAAAGCTCTTGTGAAGAGGAGGGACGGAGACTGCGGCTCAAGTTGCGACGGACGCAACCCCCCATTGGTAAGTGTTTTTGTATAATGCTTATTTTGTTATAGTGTGCTATGTTATGCCGTGCTAGGCGGTGCAGTGTAGTGTAGCACTTGTTTTGAACCAGCTTGTTTTGAATCGACGCAAACATGCCTTTTTTGCTTAGCAGAGGAAGAATAAGATGAAGAAGGAGGCGATGAGGAAGTGTCGGCCCTTAGGACGGGGGTGACGAATAAAGATGCGGAGGCCCTAGTTTCGGAGGAAAGGGCCCGGTCAGGAATAATGGAGCTCCTATCTCCAGGGTAGGGGCTCTTGTCATTAGGGAGCCTTTTCCTACCAACGAAGAGGTACCTCCCCAAAATAAAAAAGACGCTGGTCTCCTGAAAGGAAAGGCACCAGCGCATGAGGAAGGGACTTGCATGGATTTGGTAGGGCCCTCTACTGTGGCTACCACGGTTGTCTTGTCTCAGCAAGAAGAAAGACCGCATTCGGCAGTCCATTTTGGCTGTTGCTGACATGCTTAATCGTGTAACAGGTGTTACTGCTGACATGCTTAATCGTGTAACAGGTGTTACTGTTGACATCGACCTCCTTCGCTTTGTATAGAGTTGTGGGCCAACGTCCCTGACAAGTTTACGTTCGTGCAGGGACTTGTTGACGATATGATCAGAAGCCTTCAACAGGTGGACCCTCGTGCGGGTAAGTATTAGCGTTAACTGCCCTTATGTTGCTACGCTGAAGCTTTCGAGTTTGTTGATTATGCTATGCTAATGCGATTACTACGCTTCGTGCGTTAAACAGCCTCTCGGCTCAAGTGGGACCCGGCATGACCTATGAAGGTTGGCGCGGTGCCTACACTCTTGCCTGACATGACCAAGGTGTCTCGTCGCACGTTTGACGAGGCTTATAAGTGTGTCTTGTACTCGGCATGCTCTTTGTGGGAATGTAGGCGCACCAATGAGGACCTGTGGAAACGGGTCCAAAGGGTTGAGTAGAGAGAGGCCGACCTGGCTGCCGAGGTGGAGAATCTTAGGTCGAGGAACACTTTTCTTATAAACCGCAACCCTGACCCAGTCAATTGGAAGAGGGCTGTAGACGATTATGCCAGGTTTTGGACCGTCGTTCATCAGAACATTGAATCCACCCGCGAGATAGTCGAACAACAAAGGCAGATGGACTTGTTGGCCCAGAAGTGCCAAGACATGAAAGACATCAGTGCTAAGGTCTTCGAATGGGGGAAAATCCAGAGAGACCATAAACATATGTACAAGTTGGAGAATGAGACCCACCGAAAACTGTACAGAGACGATGTTGTGGAGGCGTTCACGTATGAAGCGTTTGTGAAGGCCATCGGTGCTTCTGAGGCCTATGCTAAGTTTAAAGAGCGGGTGGAGGTCACATAATCTCCTGACTTGAGGGTGAACGTTCCTACAGGAGAGACCGCAACTGCTTCCCTTTCCCTGGAACCTCTAAAATGGATGACCACGGAAAGGGAGAAGGCTGCTGCAGCGAATGCTGAACCCAGCGACAGGCGTTGGATGGATATTTCTATAGAGGAGATTTGGCGTCGCCTCAGGCTTGGTCTAGACCAGATACCCCTTGAGACCGACGCAGGCTCCTCTCAGGTTAGTCGCTTTCATGTTATGTTGTAGCTTGCGTTTATCGCGTTTGTTGCCCTAGCTAACTACTTCATTCTTGCGGTGCAGGCTCTAGATGAGGGTGCGAGACCTGCGGGGAGAGGGAATGCAGGATTGGTAGAAGGCAATGCAGGAGCGGGTGATGCACAAGTAGATGAAGCGGAGGCAAACAGTGAAGGCGTTGCAACCGGAAACAACCCATGACAACATGGGATTTACCATTTTTGAATTTTTTTTTTCGAAAATTTTTCAACATTGCCAATAGGCAAAAATTTTGAATGAAATGAAAAACTTCAGCAAGGAAATTGATTTTATGTTAACTTGTGTATTATGTAAAGTTTTTATGCTTTCATATGCTAGTTTTAGGCCATCTCAGGCCATTGCTAGTTTTGGGCCATTTCGGGCCGTTGCGTGACAAATTAAAGTGACAAGCGATAATGCTGGTTTTAGGCCGTTTCGGGCCAATGCCAAAAGAGGTAGTTCATTAACAAAGCAATAAGGCGATGATGCTAGTTTTAGGCCATTTCGGGTTGTAGCATAGCATGCCGAACGGTCGGCATACTAACAAGGCAAGGAAACGGTGAATGTACAAGGATAGTGATCGGGCGGGAAGCCGTAGGGCCGCTACGCTATGTGCAGCTGCTTCTTGACCCGTCGTCGGTTGATCGGAACATAAGGTCGAGGTGTTTCACCAGGGCCCCCGTTCATATCATTGTCATTCGCTTGGAAGGGCAACTCAACCCATGCGTTTTCGATTTGAGGATCGGTTCGCTAGACCAATTCTTCCGTTGCATGATTAATGCATGCATGATCAGGTGCTTCATCCTCAGAGGTTGTAACTTCTGAACCCTGTTCCATGCCTACGTTGCTGATTGCTTGCGTTGCCACTTCATCACCATAGATTACCACCTCTCTACCTGCGTATGGTAAGTGGATTTCTTGGTTTATAGGCGAGGAGATAGCCCTGAGTTGCGCTAACCATGATCTCCCCAAGATCAGGTTAAACCCGGGCATTTCTTTGACTACGATGAACGTTGCATCTGTGGGGAACTGGTCCCCTGCTACAAAGTTTACGTGAACCGTGCCCTTCACCAGGACGTGTGCCCAATTGAACGACCTTAGACACGATGTCGTTGTTGGTTTGATCTGGTCAACCAACCCCAACTTGTCCACAATAGGGAAGGGAATGACGTTCGTGGCAGCCCCATCATCAACATGTACCCTTTGGATCCGGTGTTGGCCAACCCGAATTGTGATAAAGAGAGGTGCTGTAGTCACTTGACCCCCTTCGGGATCTTCCCTAATGGCGTCGTTACTAAAAATTAATTGAGGTGTTGCAGACTCCACTGGTACAGAGGGAAGCATTACCGAGTAGATCACTCCCTCTTCCGCTGGCATGTTCCCGTCGACCGGAATCGCCGTTAACATGCGGACTAGAGCCTCTTGGTGAGGTACAGATGTCATGACTAGGTTGTACAAGCTCAATGTAGCGTTTTTCTGCTTTAGGGCTTGCTTGACCTGGGTGAGGGCGTCCAAGAATTCTTGGCCGCCTGCCTGTTTGACACTTTCCTTCTCTTCGATTCGTCCTATAAGACGAATCTCTCGAGGAGAGACGACCTTGGACCTAGGTTCAGATCCTTGTCGGCAAGGTAATGCAGGCTGTGTAATCGTGTCGACCTTCATCTTTGGTGACGAAGGTGTAAATACGAAGGGCGAAGGCGTAGGTTTGGAGATACCTTTGACGGTACTTCCCTTCGATGTCTTGCCCACCAAGTGGGCTTCTCGCCTTGTGGGGTGAGGAGGTTGTTTAATGTTGTTGCACTAGATGGGGGTTGTCGAAGACGTTGGCCCCCTGATGATGAATGGAGCTAGAGATGTTAACTGACGGGGCCCCGTGACCTCGCCAACAGGTGGTGTAATTGGGTCAAGAGTTCTTCCAAAGTTGAAATGGATGAACGTGGCAACGCGCGGTACCAATCTAGGGCTTTCCTGGCTAGGGACATGGCGAAGACGTGAATGATCGTATGCGGCCATTGTTGCAATAGCAAAGACTCTGACCGGAAAGTGACGAGATGTGTATTGGGATCTCCCTCCCCGTCGTACTTCGTGAAGTGTGGGAGAGACATCCCGGGTGGTAATATCAAAGTAGGGATTGTAGGGTTGACGGGGTCGTCCTGATAAAAGTCCATGACTTGCACCGTGTCGGACCCAACAGCTTTGAGGCGTTTTATTTCCTCAGTTAGGGTCTGGATGAGCTGAAACGCTTGGTCCAGACCCGGCGACGTTGTAGACGGCTGAGGGACTGCAGAGGCAACTCCCACATGCGGCATGGTGGCAGTGGTAGTTTGACCCATCGGCAGTGCCGTTGGGGCCGGGGTGTTGCTTGCGTTGTCCACCACCTGGTGGGTGGTATTGTCGGAGCGGTAATAGCGGGTTGAGTCGTCGGATAGACCATTTGGGTTACCGACAGGACAGACCATGGCCCCGTGCTAGGATGTACCGTTTGCAGGGTTGGGTAGGTTTGAGGGCGAACATAGTGAGACATCTGCGACGGTTGTAGAACAGATGAAGAGGCAAATAGGGTCCACCACGTGGATGGGCCTGGGCCCGCCACAGTGGGTGGAATAGATGCATACGTAGGAATTGGCATAGCAGTTATGTGCAGTTGCAAAGTAGGTACAGTATGGACATGCGGTAGGGTAGCCGTGATAGGCGTGTTGCGCATCGTAGGGATGTGCTGATAAACAGTTTGCGGCGGCGCAGTTGCTGCGAGTGCAACCGGGGAATAAGGGTGATGATACGCCGAGTATGTGGCATGGCTACCCGTTGCAGTTGCGGTCGTAGGCTGCTGAAGCATAGGTGTGATGACAAAGGGAGTGGTGATAGACAACGGGTTGGCCCAGAAGGACTGGGTAGGCGGGACAGGAACGGGGTTGACTTAACCCCCCTCGTCAGATTGGGAATCGAGCTCCTCCTGTCCATCTTGAAAGGCGTCGTCCTGGTTGGACGCGGTGTCTGGTTGCTCCCTAAGTCTAGCCAACTGGATCAATTGGTCCAGTAGCCTTTGATACGCTTGCGTTAAAGGCAAAGAAACGTCGGGGGTAGGACCGAATTCCTTCCCGTTGCAATAAGTGAACTCGAAGCTATGTTTTTTCTTGAGTTCGTGTAAATCCAAGGGTAGATTAGCCTGCACCTTTGTGCAAAGGAAACTATAACGTTCGTGTTGCTGGGCTAATCCCTCAGGTCCCCTGTTTTGGATTCTGAGAGATCGACGTGCTTCCATCGCGGGGTTTAGCGGTTGTTCGGCATGAGTGGTGCCTTGAACCATGAAGGGCACCTCTGCGTTGAAGGTGTCAATAGCGGTGGTGGCGGAAGCCATTGCTAAGCAAGTGATTATGCAAAAAATGCAAGAAGTGCAAAAAGAACAAAAGGGTTGAAAAAGCAACAAAAGGTGGCTTTACGTCTTGCTGGATTTTGGAGGAACCGTTGAGGCGACCGATCTATACCACACAAAGCGTAAACAACCACAAAGGGTGTCACGTTTATGCCAGTGCGTGATGAGGTACAGAACACGTGCAAGACTACCGTAAGGCAAGTTTAGTTGACAAGCGATCAAGAAGGCTTTATGTCTCGTAGGATCCCAGAAGGACCATTGAGGCGACCGACCTGCACCACACAAGGCGCAAACAATCGCAGAAGGGTGTCACATTTACGCTTGTGCGTGCTAGGGTGCAGAGCGCGTGCAAGACTACTGTAAAAGGGAAGGCAAGTTAACTCGCCGTCGAAAGGCTTTATGTCCCGTAGGGTCCCGGAGGGACCGTCGAGGTGACCGATCTACATCGTACGACACGTAAACAACCGTAGATGGTGTCGAGTCTACGCTAATGCATATCGGGGTGTAGAAGGCTTGCGAGGCTACCGTAAGGCGAGCGAGCTAATCTAGAAGGCTTTGCATCTTGCAGGATCCCCGAGAGACTGTCGAAGCAACCGGTCTGTTCCACACGAGGTGGGATCCAGAATGCATGCAAGACAACCGTAAGACGGGCGAACTAACTAGCGATCAAGCAAGCTTTGCGTCTCGCAGGATCCTGGAGGGACCGTCGAAGCGACCGATCTGTACCACACGAGATGAGGTACAGAATGCATGCAAGGCAACCGTAAAATAAGCTAGTTAGCCGGCGATCGGAGGCCTTATGTTCTGTAGGGCTCCCGATGAGCCGTCGAGGCGATCGGTCTACACCGCACAAAGCGCAAACAACCGTAGGAGGGTGTTGCGTTTACGCTTACGTGTATCAGGGTGCAGAAGGCTCATAGAACTATCGTGACACGCGGAAAAGGCACCAAAATGCCCTCCTTCTAGCGCCAGAAAATTGTAGCAACTGAAAACGTCGGCGGCTAGAAAACACCGGGGGGTTGGCGGGCATGATAGTTTCGACTCCGTATCCGCAGGAGGGCCGTGCTGGGTGTGTGCGGACACGGGGTGCCCTAAACGGTCTAGTCGATCAGACAGGGACTTACATCGACGTTAATATAGCCTTTTGCAATGTAAATAATGCGAAATGTGAGATAATGCTTGAAAGTAAATGAAGCAGGAGAGAAACTGTAAAAAATGCGACAGTAATATGAAGTAATGCTTAAAGGTGAATAAAACAGAAAATGATGCAAAACGAGACAACAAGCAAGAAATAAAGTAAAGTGTAGTTAGAAACATGCACCGCTCCAAGGCTACAAACTCGCTCGGTCAAGGTGGATACAATCGGTTGCACAACGTGATGGAGTGCAAAAATCCCGAGAGTAACCAAGGCGTGTCGAGCAAAAGAGCTATGCGATTGGACGCGGACTTGGGTACAAACAATGCGGGGTTCTACCAAGGTGGTAGAATGGAGACGGGACCCCACGCCAGCTAAGAGAGACTCACTGTTTACAGTGTTAAATAGATGACTTTGATGTTACAATGTTGAAGAGAGGAGAAGTCTTTGTTTTAGAATTCCAAAGTTCCCACCCCTTGGGAGCTGTTTGCTTCAAGAAGGATGCCAACTCTTTTGAAATTACCAACTTTTAAAAATTGCGGACTTCTTTTGCATGCTTTTTGCCGAGGTATTTATAGAACCAAGGGCGTGCGAAAGGGGTGGTTTGAATGCTACGTGCCTCGGGCCTTCGTTGTCTTGCTGGCGCCACTTGTGCCGTTTGTGATCGTTGGACCTACAAGACCGTTGCGATGCGAACCTGTATGCAATAACTGCAATCCTACTACGCTGTAATTGCGTCGTCAACGTCTGAAGACGTGTGCCAACGGTCTAATTAGGTGGAGTGCATTGATGTCGCACAACCACCTGCATGCCTTACTGTGCTTTGTGACGTAGCATGCTTGGCGTAGCGTAACACTTTGTTGTGCGTTCTGCTATATGTCACATGCTTGCTACGCTATGCTACGCTACGTCGCGTAGCGTAGCGTAGCAACTGGCCTTAGTCGCGAAAGCTTTGCCGATTTGCAAACCTTGTCTCCTGCGATGCAAGTCTTGCGAACTCCGTTGACTCCGCCTTTCGAACTGCCTTCTGTCTCTTCCGCAGGATTGCTATGCCTTGTTGCGCCATGTAGCTCAGCGTAGTGTAGTAGCAGACATGGTTTGCCGCTTCCTAATGGAAAGGGATATCATTGCAGAACTCAAAATTGGGCGAGGGGAGTGGGTAGTGAAGTCGTTGTCATGCTACGCTGCGTGGTGTAGCGTAGCGTAGCACTTCGTTCCGCCATTGTCTTCTGAAGCTTGCTACACTACATAGCGTAGCAGGCTTCATGACTTAGAAAACTTGTCGAACTGTTTTTTTGCGCATCCAGAATGCTACTGCCGACTCCGCGCACTGCTTCTGAACAGGCTGTTGGCTGGGCGGGCTACTTTGGTGGATAGGCGGGATGATGTGGAGCTTATCCATGCCCAAAGTAGAAAATTTGCCGAACTGGCCGGTCTAAACTTAGAACGCCCTTCTTCTAAAGAACTGCCATAGTACTGCACGGATTGCCGTGCCTGGTGAAGCGAGAATGACCTCGCATTTTTTTGGGGTGTTTCAGCAATGAACGACTGCAAGGCTGAAAACTTACTTTTGGCTTACTGGGAATCCATCTTACAGATTCTATGGAGAGCTTTTGCAGTTTAAAGTTCATTAATTTGTATGTGCACCACTTAGATTTTTTTTAAAATTATTCCCGTTAAAAACCAGATGGATCTATTAGGCAGAGTCCATTGAACATTTCAATAACATGAAAGGCATCTTCAAGAAATAACCTGAAGTCAATTTATGCAGTTTATAAAGATTGTAGAAATTATTTGTATAAGGCTGTACTCTATTTTATTCTATATAATTCAGTGCAGCTAGCTCTCAGTTGTAAAAAAGCTGCACGGTAATGAAAATCTTGGGTTATGCCAAAAACTATTATTAGTGGTTGACAATTACCAATGAGATCATACAATTAGTTTTCTGTATAGCACTTTTCAGTTATCAGGGCTTTTATGCTGTACATAGCTGAAGTTCCTGTTATCATATGCAGGAGAAGCCATTGTGTCTGCTGTTACAAGTGGAAGTAAGCGGTTCTTTCTTGGCACGGACAGTGCTCCTCATGAAAGAAAGCAAAAGGAATGTGTTTGTGGATGTGCAGGTATCTTCAATGGCCCAGTTGCACTACCAATTTATGCAAAAGTTTTCGAGCAGGTAAGTATTTTAGTCTATTGTCTTCCTTTCACGTAGAAAGGGCTATAGAGTAAACATTGTGTTTCCTTTGCATTGAGGAACTTGATTTTCTCTATTTTATTAAACCAAGAAAACATTAGTTAAAAGTATTTTATGCTTCAGAGACAGTTTGAAAATTAAAAGAAAATAATCATATTGATCAACATTGTACTAGAGTCTGATTTCTCCATTCAAATATGATAGAATTTGGGAGCTAGAAATTCATTGAATAAATAGATTTTAGTTTTTACTCTTTCAACTGGAACCAGTAATCTTCATATGTGCAGCAACTCTTGAAATATCATTTATATGAATATTGTTTGTGAACGTCCGTTTTAGAATTCTGAGATAAAGTCCTTCTTTGATTTGAGGCTTTAATCTCTATTCATATAATCTTTTTTACTTGTCAGAAAAAATATTAATGTAACTGAAACTAAACTTTTTAATTACTTTACTGTGGAGACCTTTGGATCTATTGGGCAAAAATAAGTTTTGGCCCTTTTCCATTCCAGAATTTATTCTTTTAAATGCCAAACCTATGATTTGGTGGATTATGGATGCAAGCCACGTGTGTATCCAAAAATTTATGTTCTGTCAAACAATGGCATTTTGAATATACTTATTTTGTTTTATTGACATGCTGACAGCTGTGTGGTTTTGCACATTCAGTAGTGGGTTCTGTTAAGAACGTTCATCCTTTTTATATGCTGACTTTTCATTGTTTTTTATTTGCTGGCTTTCATTTACTATCCCGTTCATTCATATCCAATGAACTTCTTGGATGGACAAATATTTCTGTTTTCTGTTATTTTTCATCATTACATTTTAACAAGTTCTGCGATAAACAGGACTTTTCATAGTTTTTCATTTGCTGGCTTTCATTCACTCTCTCATTCATTCATATCCAGTGAATTTCTTGGATGCACCAATATTTCTGTTCTCTGTTATTTTTCATGGTAACATTTTAACAGGTTCTGACATAAATAGGTCTGTTATGTCAGGAAGAGCTGCTGCAAAGACTCACAAGTGTGCATAAAGGGTAGACATATTTTATTTTTCTGTTGACCTTTTAGTAGGCAAAATGATGAAGTTCAAAAACATAATTGTTAACCTGATTACGGCAGTGGCATAGATAAACTTATTAGTATAGAGGATGAAAACTCTTTAGAACAATAGAATTACGATGTTGAGAATGTGATGGCTTTCATGTGGACAGTGGAAGATTGTTCCACTTCTCTAGACTGTTTGGTGTCATTTTTAAAATCACAGGACGGATTTTTAAAATCATGGAGTGTATGAAATTAAATGATCCTCTTATGTGGGATTAACCTCTATTCCCTTGTCTGTATGATCCATGCTTGACTATGTACTGGTATAATTCTTATCAGTGCCCTCTATTGTGGTAAGGATTGTTGTAATTCAAGATCTGACACAACCTACCACAAAATTGAGTTAGACAATTTCGTGACCACCAAACGGTCTAAGAAAACCAAATTTTCAATTAATTTCCATCAAATCTAAAGGGGAGTTGTAGATTGTTGGGAAAAATCTGACAGTTTGAGCTAAATGTTTTCGCCAAACATTAGCGGATAGAAAACAAAATTGAAAATTGTTCATGCTAATAGCAAATGAGTAAAGGGCATATGAGATGCAAATTCAAAATGAAACAGAGTGTGACATGCGGTTGGCATGAAAGGTGATTGGTGAGAGAGCATAAAATGGAGTAGATCCAATTCGTTAAAGCGTTAAATTGAAGAGAGAAAACTCATAAAATAGATCTATATCAGAATCTGGATAATACCAAAGATAGAGAAACTTGATAAAGGCAAAATCCCAATTACAAGAGAAACCAGAGAAATGAAGACCTGCTAAAGATGTTCTAGAAGATGTACCAGGGATTAGAGGTGTGTAGTGAGGAGTTGTGTTACCCCATTCTTTCTTCGATGTGTGCACTTGATGTAGAGTTGACAAAAACAATTGCAGATTCATCAATTGACCAAGCAGAGGGATGAATAAGATTGGTGTGTTGACTTGATTTTGAGTAGCTGTCCATGTGTCAAGAGGATAACACGAAGGGGATACAAACACATCAGCAGGGAAAAGAGGAGAGAAATCAGAGGATCTGATATTTCTAGAGGGAGAGCAGTTATTTTGTAGAGAGGTAGAGTCTTTGGAAAGAGTTTCCAAATCGCCAATTGCAGAGAACATTAACAGCACCGAGGAGCAGAGAGAGAGTTGAAAAATGCTATTTTTCAGCAGATCTCTGAAAAGCTAGGTGGAAGGAATGCCAAACAACCAAAAAGCCAATGTCTTTCTGTTTGGGGGTACTCTCTTATTTATAGACCAAAAATGCCTTGTAGAGCTGTAGAAACAACACATTGGGGCCCACAAAATCTTTTGGAAAGTTCTACTTTTGAATAGGAGAATTGACATGTAGATCGGTTGCTGTGAGCATTGATGTGGAATGTTGAAAGCAAAATTGACACCCAACGTTGAAAAGCTGGTATACTGCAAAAGCAAAATTTGATGCAGACACCCTTTCCATTACCTGACCACCACACTAATAGCAACAGGGTCAGGCAAACGAGACGCAGGATCCTATATGCTTGTTCTGACCTAGGATAATCAGTTTAAGACCATGATAAAATGTTTTGATGCTATCCTGCACGACCAGTGTGGTTCTATCAATATTCAAAGTACAAACAAGGAGGATCCAGACTTTTTTGTTTTCAAATGGTCAACAAACTAAAAAAAAAAAAGGAATGGCCAGTCAAAATGAACGACCAATGTCAAAAGTGAAATTGATGTTGGATGTTGAAAAGCTAGAAACAGAATTGATGCTGGAGCTGACGTTGAACATCAAAATTGGAAGTCGTAGATGATGAACCAAAAAGTATCGCTACTGATGATGTGAGATGTCACTTCTAGCAAGCTGAAGATGGAGATCCAGAAACTACATTGCAGATGATGCAGGACATCGAATTTGGACTGCCAAAGATGGCTTTAAGCTAAAAGCCATAGAATGCACCTAGCACTTTATGAAGAAAAAGCCAAAGTGGGTACAACACCCTCATCTAATGTTGAAGTCACTTTTTGAGATTTTGGGTTTTGAAGTAGATCTACAAACAATGTGATAGACTCACAGACATGTATTGACATTTATATAGTGATGAACGGAAGAATATTTTGATTATACTATCGGGTCTTTCCATAATTTATGTAAGCTAGTTTGCACCCTGGATTGTGCAACATTTCATGAAGAAGCTACCACAATAAGAGACACATTAAGAATAACTTTGCATTTGAAAATATACCAAACAAATGAGCAACTTATGATTTTATGTACATCACTCTTGCTGTCTCGAGTTTAATTTGTCATGGCATTGGTGGCAGAGATCATCATAATTATCCAATGACATCAAATTATGAAAAAGCAACAATGTATGAATTATGTGAGGCTCTGAATTTTGGCGCAATTTTTTAAGGATTTGTAAACTGCGATGTGCTTAATTTGTAGTGAGATTTATTCATGCAATGTTCTAAAAGACGGCTGCAAACCTTCAGGCGTTAAGATTGCCAGCATGTTGGAAGGAGTATATGGTTACAACTTTTATTGCTAGCCACCATAGTGTGTCTAAATTGCTTTCTATCCCTTAAAATGTTTAGCGATTCGTTTCTTTTGAAGCTCAAAGATCTCATGTGCACAAAGCATTCCAAATTTTACTTGTAAACCATTTTCTACCAATTCAAGTTCACATTGCGGTGATATGTTTTTAAAATTTTTAAAAAGATTTTAGCATTTAAAAATGCTAATTTGCAGCTGTCTAAACATTATTTCAAGTATGAGTAATTGTGAGGCAGTGTATAAAGATACATGATTGCCATCCTTGCAAACATTCTTACAGAAGCAACATTTGATAATCGTTAATCATCTTGTTTCATGATGTTATCCATTGTTAAAAATTTCTCTTTGGGAGATTTGAGAAAACACATGAACTTTAGAAATAAGGTCCACATTCTTACGACAATTGAATTTCTTATCTATTACTTATCTTGTGTATAAAGTTTCATAAGCCTGGGCCAATTGTTACGAGTGTGTTTTCTTCTATGAACACACTTTCTCAAGTTCTTTCTATATTGCTGAAGCACCAATAATATGCTGTCTTTCTACAAGTTCTGTTTTGTTTAAGCATTTTACTTATTTACTTAAGCCTATATGGTATCCTCATTAATAATCTCCATGCTCACTTTCCCAAAAAGAACCATATTCAAATGATGTAACTTTTTGATAAATTTATATCTTTTGTCTTCAAAGTGAATACACATTTGAGTAGCATTAGTTCTCTATTCAACGCACTTGATTATTGGGCATTGTTTCCTTTTACTGATTCTCCATATAGTTTCTTAAGTGTTAGCAGATTTATGATTTCCAAAGCTTAAATGTTTTCTGACCTTGTTTTCCCTTAAATATATACAAATTTAGGCTGATGCACTTGACAAGCTTGAAGCATTTACAAGTTTCAATGGGCCAGATTTTTATGGTCTTCCCCGAAATACATCAACCATCACCCTGGAGAAGACTTCTTGGCAGGTTCCTGATGAATATGATTGTGGTTTTGGAACACTTATTCCAATGTTAAGCGGGCAGACCATGGAATGGCAAGCAAGTTGAATGGTCTCTCCACTAGCTTCTGCCTATTTGAAATATCTGAAATTTTCTTTCAGAGGAAGTCTTTGTTTTTAATTTTTTAAAGTGAAGGATATGACCAGCATTATCATTTTCTTTAATAATGTGTGTGCTTGGATCTTAGTAATCTATGCAAAAGTATAGAAATTAACAGGATACACAGTTACCGAGCTTAAAATATGAAACATTGTTACTTCTATACTGCAAATAATAATGCTCTATTTCATCTAAAAATAATGCCACCATGTAAAATTTATTTGGTGACTTAAGTTCTATTGTTCTCGTTACGTGCGGCTTCATAATCGCTATGAACTTGTATACTTAATGTGACTGGATTCCGTATTAATGTCATATCTCCAATTTCTTGATGAGCTTGATACTTGAAAACATTGAATAATGTATATGTTTTGTCATTTCGTGTCCTCTCTCCTTTGATATTCATACAAGCCTAATCTTGATTTTTTTAATTAGGTGGCCCTTCCTATCCTTGCAAGGAAAGAATTCCTTGATGAAGATTTTTATGAAAAGAATAAGCCTCCATATCCGTCTGCTATTAACAAAAGGTGATGGACTTTGACCCCTATTCATTCTTTCTTATCCTTCTTAGAACAAACGAATCTTTTTGATGAAGATTCCTTTTGAAGATTCGATGTTCCTATGAAAATGTTCTTCATGTTTGATAATTCAAATAAATAATTCCACAATCAAGTCATCATTCCCTCTCTATTCTTTATCATTAGCACTTAGAAATTTCATCAATACAACCAATACTTTGATGAATAAACAATCATAGGTGGACTATTTTTTTAGAATCTGAAACAATGAAGATTTTGCTGACCACAATTCCAACATGATTTTGAATATAACACTGCCATCAATGTAACTCATTTTGCCTTTTGCCTTGATATAAATGCCTGATGTAGATACCAACTTTCATGGATTGCAAGTAATATTGACCTTTAGCCTTCAATTATTATACCAAAATTACTTGTGAGAACTATGCCTTCTGCCACTATTCATACTAATAAAGTAAAGATACTTGCAATTTCATAATGTGCATCCATTGGCAAATTAACATACTAATTAAAAGTTTGTTGAAAATTGCTAGATTTCTAACACATTGGTCACCATGTTCTTTGGCAGAACAAACTTTAGGCTAGTTCACCGTATGCTTCTTTCTTTTCATATTATGATTCTAACTAAAGCATTATTGAATTTTTTCAATTTTATCTAAGATGAATTTGGATTTTTTAGAATATGTCGTGGTAAAGTAAAATGATGGGTTGGATTCAAGCATAAACTTAGTTGAACTCTGCTTACTTGACAGAGTAGTTTAGCTTTCCAAGGCTTGCTTAAAGGAATGCAAAATGTCTTTAACAATATAACGTAAGTAATGTGAATCTTTTCATTTAAGGAAAAAGCGTAAGCTTAAAGGAAAAGCAAGCAGAAAAGCTATGAGCTTATAATTATGGATTTAAGGTTTTTGAAGCAGGTCCTAAAGTAAAACAATGGAATTAGATTCAAGCATAAGTTAGCTGAACTTTGCTAGCACTTTGCTAGCTTGAGAGAGTTGTTTAACCTTCTAGGACTTGTTTGAAGGAATGCAAAATATCTTTTTTAGTAACATAAATTAAATAGCATGTGCTTAAAAGAATATCTTTTAATCTTAGAAAAATTGTATGTTTTATGGAAAACATGGGGAAATAAAATAAGTGGAAAAAGAAGTGAGAATAATCTTTTGAAAAATATGTTTGAGCTTAAAAGAATATCTTTTGAGGTAAGAAAAATTGCAAGTTTTATGGGAACTTGGGGAAACAAAATAAATGAAAAATGAAGTGAAAATGATCTTTGAAAAATATGTTTGAGGTTAAAAGAATATCTTTTGATCTCAGAAAAATTGAAGTTTTATGGAAAACGTGGGAAACAAAATAAATGGAAAAAGAATGAGAATAATCTTTGAAGTTTTATGGAAAACGTGGGAAACAAAATAAATGGAAAAAGAATGAGAATAATCTTTGAAAAATATGTTTGGGGATGTGGGGTATGGGAAACAAAATAAATGGAAAAAGAATGAGAATAATCTTTGAAAAATATGTTTGGAGATGTGGGGTATCGATCCCCATACCTCTCGCATGCAAAGCGAGCGCTCTACCATATGAGCTACACCCCCGTTGCATTATAACGGATACATTTCCTTAAAATGAAGAATCATAGAAAATTTGGAGATGCCTTGCCACCAAAACAAAGCAACCCTCTTGTTCAACTTTTGTTTTGAAGGACAATAAAGAGGAGCATCGTGGGTGTAGGGGCCTAAATTTCGGCTTCTCGGACGCAACACAAACCCCAGCAGCGTCTGCAAATCAGTAAGTTCTGCGGTTAAGCTGCGCAAGTGTGAATCTCTGTGCGCAGATATCGTCGACGAAAAGCCAGAACAAGTTGTTGCTGTTGATTCGCTATGACGACGCAGAAGGACATGGACACCGATTCCCCTAATTCTCCACAGCCTGTCTCCGTTGTCGCGCGTAAGTTTTGGTTCTCTCTACCCTACTTATCCAAATTTCTGTCTAGCAAGGGTTTTGAAACAAGGTTTTGGTTTGGGCGTTAACGTACGTTGTTGCGTTCAGATCTGAAGAATGTCGCGGTGCTTATCGAGAAGGGCGTTGTGACGAAGGAGGTGAGGCTTATGGTGAGGGCCGTTCGCCTGCTTATGACTTTGCGCAGAAAGCTCAAGGCCGAAGATATTCATGAGTTTCTCAGGCACATTCTTCCGCCTGGCTCGGATGTTGCTGCTCGCCTTCTCAGTTACTTTTCGAAGGTGCTTTGTTTTTGTTCGTTTTTTGTTAAATCAAAGTTTTCGGCTGTTTTCCCTGAGTGTATGTGAATATCATTTAGTAAATGCAGTGCGCTTGTTCGATTAAACACAGCGTTTTGTTTGAATTAGCTGCAAAGTGCTGTAAGGTATATTTTTAAGTCCTGTTAGTTAGAGAGTTATTTATTTATCAGTTGAGTTTCGATCTTTGTATATTCTATGGCACTCGTATGGAATTTCTGAGTGGACGGAAATTTTGAATTAAGTGGCCGAGGCCATAAGTCTTTGTGATACGGAAGTTTGTCGTTCATTCGAGTATACACACAAAATTTGCTACTAGTCTAATAATTTAAGCAGAAAATATCCAAATGCCGGCATAGAACATATTGCATTCTTTACAGAAAATGCTAATTTAAGATGTTAGAATTATCCGTACCGTATGCAGACATCTTTCCTGGCAATCCTCTGCGGAAGGTAAGGTCTTATAGTTGCTTGATAGATGAGATTTTCGTGAACAGGGGTTCTCTTATAAATTTAGGGCTTTCACTATTATTGATGCTGCAGCAATTGCTAGGATAACTTTTGAATTGTTTTGTTGGAGGAGAGGAATCATGATTGTCTTTGCCATATGTTTTAAAGAAAACTGAATAGAATGCGAATGTGAGCAGAGCATTTTTATTATGTCCATGCAAGATATCAAAGGGCCCATTGAATGACCATTTTTGCATCGAGTCGAAAAAATATTTCTTAATGAAGTGATTCATAAAGATAGGATTCAGTTGTAATAGCTTGGGCAATGTTGTATAACAAACTTCGGTGCATAACAAACTTCGGTGCGTTGTCCACTACACTCTGGAAGCAAAATCCACAAATGATTTGTTACAATGGAGGAGGTGAAGTGATCCTTTTATTTCAACTCAGAAGTCTGGGATCCCATTCTAGCTTTAGCAATATATGTTTTTAAATGTAGTGGGATTGCAGAACAAGAAAATGCACATTCTTTACTAGACTTCTCCTTGGATACGCTGAATAGTTTTTTCTTTAATTAGTACTTTTTTTGAGGGATGAGGACCACATTTAGGATATGACTTTTGCTTCAAAATTAGGAGGCTAGTTAAATCACTCTATGTTGTAGCGTATCTCTTTTTCATAAGAATTATGTCTCTATGTCTGCAAAACAATAAGGTTTTGAGTACTGCAGTCTTTTTCAATTAGTGCAGTTAATATCCTTACCAGATAGTGGCAGATTGATTTCTATTAGCTTTGGGACAATTTTACTTTAGGGGCCTAGCAGTTTTCAAAAACTAAAACCGCCTGCATGGGGATTTCAAAAATCTGGAAAAAACATCAGACAGTCTGAAATCATACTGTATAACTATGAAGGAGAAATACAGCAGTAGAATTGAATTATTTTCACAGAAAACTACAAAAAGAAATCCGAGTAGAATTTTTTTTATGTAGATGAGACTGTAAAAATGAAAACTGGGGCATAAATAACTGTTACAAGGCAATTTCAACCATGACCAAAAATGTCGGAAGTTGATAATTCTAAAGTTGAACTTGAGCATGAAATTTCGAGGCAGCAGTAAGTGGTAATATGTTAAAAGTGAAGAAAGACAGCTAGCATACAGTCGCCTATTTTTCATTTTCATCCTCTGCCTACCACACGCAGGTATTGAGAACCTATGGTTGATCAACAAGGCCTCCCATCTACCTAGCAAGCATGAAGGTCTGTAGCTTCAATTCGCTTAGGTCTTGTTCACCTGTGCAACACTTGTTTGTTGCCATTTGACCTATAATGTCTGGCAGAGCATGGTCGTTTATGATGAGCTTCATCAGAAATAAACATTGCCAATGTGCCATCCACTGCAGACTTGTACAGAGGCTGCTATGGAGGGTTAAGTTCAACTACCGTACTTCAGCACCACTGGTATTCTCCACCAGCACTAAACCCTTCCCACAATCATGCATCTTGGTTGTTAAAAGCTGCTTTTGCAAGGGCTTAATAGTTTTCAAATCTTTCAAGCCCTTAAAGTAAAATTATTCCTTAGCTTCATTATAAATGCAATTAATAGTAGGAACATGTACCTTTATGATTAGATTGGATTGTTTTAAGTTTGGAGAACGATGATTATTTATGTTGTTTAAAATAAACAAAAGGCACTGAAGTTTTTCTGGTTGTCTATTGAGAGCTCTGCTCCAACGTGCTTTGTTTGTTAAGTTAATGTTAACAATTGAGAAGATTTTCACACTCAAGGACAGAATCTCTCACTTTTATTCATCAATCGGTCTATAGAATAATTTTATATGAAAATGCACTATTTTGTTTCCTCAAACTGTTCATTCCAAGGTACTTTTTAATGTGAATCATCTCTGCAGCGTATTTAGGCGTTTCATTTGATTAATGACAGGAAGATCAGAAAGATATGGAGATTGACAGTCCATCAAATTCCAGTCTTTCTTCCAAGCATTCGATTTTGCCAGAGATAGAAGTTTTTGCTTTTTGGCTGGTGCTTATCTTTTTAATTGATCAAAAGCAATTTGACGAGGTGAGTTTTTGTTTTGGCCTGATGACCTGGGCTTAAAACTGTGTATAACGATATTAGTAAATGTTTTCTGTATTTTTCTATGGCAAGTGGTGGTGTTATGGTGATGAAGCTTGTTACAGGCCAAAATATATTCGTCTGCCGCCATTGCAAGACTAAAACAATTCAACCGCAGGACACTTGATGTTATAGCTGCTAGGCTATATTTCTATTACTCTTATAGCTATGAGCGTACTAATTCACTTGCTGAGATTAGAAGGTAGGCACTGATTTTGACTGATATCTGGAATATGCTATTGCTGTTCCTTATTACTGATCAATGTGTGCTTTTGTCAGTACTCTTCTTTCTTTACATAGAACTGCAACCTTGCGGCATGATGAACTCGGGCAGGTTAGTATCATTATGTAGCTTTTAATTTTTAAGCTATCTTGTTGTTTCTTTCTTGCGCTGGATGCATGCGGATGTTGAATTTTGCCTTGACAGGAAACATTATTGAATCTTCTTCTTCGTAATTATCTCCACTACAATCTCTATGATCAAGCGGAGAAATTAAGGTCAAAAGCACCACGGTTTGAAGCCCATTCAAATCAGCAGGTATGTACTTGATGAGAGACATTTAAAAAAAAAAGACATTCTAGTTATGAATCATTGTATGTTCTCATTTTGTTTGCACGGCTTTGAATGTCTTAGTTCTGCCGGTACTTATACTACCTAGGCAGAATAAGAACTATACAGTTGGAGTACACTGATGCCAAGGAGAGTCTTTTGCAAGCAGCACGTAAAGCACCTATTTCTGCACGAGGTTTTCGCATTCAATGCAACAAATGGGCAGCCATTGTTCGTCTTCTTCTTGGTGAAATTCCAGAGAGGACAACATTCATGCAGAAGGGAATGAAGAATGCACTGAGGCCATATTTTGAGCTTACTAATGTTGGTACCTTTTTCCATTGGATCTTCATTATGATTCCGTGATATGTACATGCTGGTTGATTTATTCCTGTTGTATTTTGTAGGCTGTCCGCATTGGTGATTTGGAGCTTTTTCGTAGTGTTGCAGACAACTATGCTAGCACATTTAGGGCAGATCGAACTCATAACTTAATTGTTCGCCTTCGTCATAATGTCATAAGAACTGGACTTCGAAATATTAGTATATCCTACTCCAGGATATCTCTGGCAGATGTTGCTGCAAAGTTGAGGCTTAATTCTGCGACTCCCGTTGCTGATGCAGAATGTATTGTTGCAAAAGCCATCCGAGATGGTGCAATCGATGCAACAATTGATCATGCAAATGGTTGGATGCTTTCTAAAGAGACGGGTGATGTTTATTCTACGAATGAACCACAGATGGCATTTAATGCACGTATAACATTCTGCCTCAATATGCACAATGAAGCTGTTAAGGCTTTAAGATTTCCTCCAAACGCTCACAAGAAAGAGAGAGAGAGTGCTGAGAAGCGAAGAGAAAGGCAACAGCAGGAGCAGGAACTTGCAAAGCACATTGCTGAGGAAGATGATGATGATTTTTGAACGTTGCCTTTTTTGAAATTCATGGTAGTTATTCGATAAGTTATGTGGATTTCGTAATCTTAAATGTCTGAATAGATGTTACCGATCATCATTAATTGAAATCTCATAATGTTTAGCACTTGTTTTTGTAGGTGCATATACTTTACTTTAGTATCTGACATGTCTGGCATGTCTGCAACATTGTTTCCATGAAGAATTAAGACCTGTCGTCTAGCTTTTAAAAATTCTAGAGTTTTTTCCATTAAGGCGCTTGCAAGTTGCAACACCGGCAGGTGTGGAACTTCTTAAATTTAGTGTTACGGTATTTGATAAGTTTTAATAACACGTGGGAAATGTTTGTGGATTTTACCCTGAAAGAAATTTTTTGAACAGTTATTTAAAAGTGTGAATGCAATCGTTGTGTAACATGAAGCAATTGTGATACCTTTATCTCGTAAGGATAGTTACACCTGGCTAAGTTGTAATTATGGCTAATTTAATTACACTAATTATTATTTGATTTATATGTTATCATTAATAAATCATCTTGGAGGTTGTTGGAAGAGTTAACTGACAGACAAAGTTGATGTTTATATGTTGTTAAGGTTTTTAAGCCTTTGGGGGAGTTAGAAAAATTTCCAAAAATTTCCTTCTGTAATGGTTCACATCAACTTGGCTGCCTTCTGAAACGGTAACAGATGCAACAAGCATGAGCATTAGTGGTCTGTTTTTAGTTTACTATAGATCTATTACATTGCTGTTGCTGGCGCATGAGCACTGTTGTTGTTTCGAAGTTTGATTGTGTTTATTACTGAATTCTTTACCTGGTGGAGTTGCCAGTTAATTATGGCTTCTTGGATTGCAAGGTATTTTTCAGATATTGCTCTCTGATTTGCCCTGCTTTGAAATGTTGTTTGATATGGCTTCCGTTGAATAATTGTTTGTCTTATTTTTGAAAGTTTTTGTTTTGCATTCATATATAATTATTGTGGACAAGAAAAAAGGCATGTTTTGGGATGGCATTTAAGATATTTGAAGCTAATTCGTTAAGCTCTTTTTCTATTTTCCTTTACTGGAAACCGTTATAGATTTTGGCTATTGAATAAATCTATCAAATGGGCGTGGAATTTGTGTTTGAAATCACATAACATGAGTTAGCTTTGAAGTGGTTCAAGGTAACCGAGTTCCTGTTGCGAACATTGGAACCTCAACTCTATCAATAACTTAAGGATTTTTTCAGTTAGATGTCTCCTAGATCTGTGAACATTGGAACTTCGACTCTATCAAAAACTTACGGGATTTTTCAAGTTAACGCGTCTCCTCTGATTTTGTGAAATTGCTGTCAATAGCTGTGAATTTCTTCGGGTTCGAAACTGCAAAGTCTATCATCTTCTGGTTTGAAACTACATAGTAATTATCGATCAGTGGTGCCTTTGGCGTTTAAGCAAAGCTTGTGCATGCCTTTCTTAGGAATATTGTAAATGTTGTTTCGTGATTTTGTGTGTGCGACTAAGTTTGTTTGGACGTCATTAATTGAAGATCGAATGGGTGGTCGAAGTTTATAATTACAAACATTGAGAGCTTTAAGTTCAAGCAAATTTGGACGTCATTAGTTGAAAATCGCATGGGTGGTATATGTTTATAATTACAAACATTGAGAGCATTAAGTTCGGGCAAATTTGCTCATTTATTTGATCATCTGAACTAAGAAGCTTGAGAAAGTGATGAGAAAGTGCATGACAGCTCCTTTGTGAGAGAGGGTGAGAGAGGATGGTTTTACACAAGGATCCTTCTTAACTCCTTCTTAACTCTTACATGAGAATGAACAGTGAAAAAATTCTCAACTTAAAGGAGATATGATCTTTATGAAACGAGATATGATAGGTTGTGAGACATTGTTTTTTCATAGGATTCTTTGCGAATGATTTCTTTTGAAACCGGTGGAACTTCATAAATTTGTTTCAGCCAAAAGCTAATGTAATTCAACCTTTAATCTGACAGACAATTATGCTTTAGCATTACCTTAAAAAATTAGAAAAGTTTTGGTGGGCATGAATTTGGCTGTTAGCACTTGTTTACTCTCTTGAAGAACAATCATAGTTAGCATGTCATCTTTGGAAAGAAGGAAACTTTAAAGTGATTTGGTGAGAAGAACATAGTATACTCTTGTTATCGGCAGATTGGCTCAACATGTAAGAGGTAATTGTTATACTCCTGTTATGGGCAGATTGTGCACATGTAAGAGGTAATTGGTTGATTGAGGGGTGCAGTGAACAGTAAGGCAAGGAATATACCACAACCCAGGTAAGTTTGATACAAATATTATTTGCCTACCTGCACTTCATAGGTTTTAGACATCTTTTTACTATTCATGAATTTATCTCTAAAAAGGTGGGCAGTGAATATGTATTTGAGGTCCAGTAATGTTCTTTTATGCACAAAGCACACTGAGGCAAAATGCACATCCTCTGGGCCATGGCTCACCACTATGACATAGCCCAAGCATTGGGCACAAATGCTCACCACTATGACATAGCCCAAGCATTGGGCACAAATGCTCACCACTATGGCATAGCCTATGCATTGGGCACAAAAGCAAAGCACAAGGGTGTGTGATTTTTAAAAAGAAGCCCATTGAAATTAAATAAGAGATGACGATGAATAGAAATTGCTTTTTCATTTTCCATGTGGGACTACATATGGAGTGAACATGGGTCATTTAATTTTGAATTTAACCTGTTTAGAGAACCAACAATTTATCATAGATACTTGTGGTCAGGATCAACAATTTATCATAAATGCTCCAAGTAAAATTCCATGATAAGGTTCTCAACTAAGGGCCAGTTTGTTTTGAAATTCTTTTCCTCTATTTGTGCTTAACAAAGCTCATCCTACTTTAATTATACATGGTTTCTGATTATGAATGTCTTGATATATACACATGCGAGGAGCTATGATAGCTGATATTTCTTTTGCTTCACAGCATGAATAACCAGAAGATCATTGGA
Source organism: Gnetum montanum (assembly GCA_015680685.1). Classification (NCBI taxonomy): domain Eukaryota; kingdom Viridiplantae; phylum Streptophyta; class Gnetopsida; order Gnetales; family Gnetaceae; genus Gnetum; species Gnetum montanum. The sequence goes on from MNCI01000958.1 coordinate 188,431, forward strand.
TTACATACTTTCAACAATTCCAGATGAGTTTCATTAATGCCATAATTAATTGTGCGGTGGTGGACCGAGGACAACCATTCATGAACAGCCCAAGTAACCCAACCCACCCATCTAACTGGTTTGGTCGAGTTACCGTTCTGGCATTCTGGGCATTTTCAAAATCCAAAAAAAAATTTAACAAAAAGCACAGCCCCAACAAAATTTTCATCCCGGTAGACACACACTGCCAAGGATGTAGCACAAACAGGCTAAAAATGAAAACACAGAGAAAACAAAAACATGATCTAAATGTGTAATAACCTAGGCCCTTGAGTTGTGCTTAGTGGAATCAGAATGACTAGATCCCCCTCCCCCTGATCTAGCAACCAGGGGACTGTGCACATGTTTGCAGTTGGGACACAGCAGAGACACCTTGGATATCATGACGAACATGTGGCACTGTGCACATGCTGTCGCTATCATATCTGCTTCCCTTCCTCCTGCTCCTGCTGTTCCTCTCCCACCTCTTCTGCCTCTGCCCCTACTGCCCTGCTCTGATTCCTCGGTGTTCAGATCAATTCCTAGTGCCTCCCCACCTTCCCTCCTCCTCCTTGGGTCCTTCCATGTCTTCTCATTGGTATCCCTGTTCACATAGTATATCCTCCCTGACTGCACAGGCATATAAGAATATATATATATATCTCGTCAGTTTCAGTTTCACTTTCAGCACATGTGCCTGGTCAGAAATTTCACCAAACAATGACTTTAGTCTTTTAGCACAGAACAGACCCACCAAACCCTGGAATAACACCACAAGCCCCCAATCACCACCTAGAATAGGACAGTCAAACTCAACCAAGACATACGCTAGAAACCTAGAACCAAAACTGCAACAAATATATATAATATGAACACAACCCCGCAGCCTAAAGGGTCAAGGGCCTTGGCATCTGCCAATTAATATACGACCCATGCAAGCCTAGAACCAGAAACTGGTAACAAGTGCATAGATATTTCTAGAAACCCAGAACCAGAGTCTGGCCAACAGTGCATAGATAGTTCTAGAAACCCAGAAGCAAAAACACAGTAGAAACCCATATGAACACAGACAGACAGATCAGAAATGAAAGGCCCAGATAGATGAAAGCATATAGTAGGAACAAGGACGGAAAAGACCCACTTCAAGATCCAAGCACTGTTCCCACCCAGGCGGCAGAGGAGAGGCCGTGATGTTCAAAACATGCTCTGCGTCTCTGTCTCCATCGTTGTCCATTGCTGATGATGTTGTTGTTGTTGTTGTGGCCTCTCGGGCTCAGAAAGATTTGGTTTCCCATTCATATGCAAAATGTGGAGCGCATGCCAGGTATAAATAAGCAAATTCATGGCGAAGACCATTAGTGCGCCTGATGATACTGCATCTAATTTTTCCCTAGCTTTCAACGCAAGGCAAGCGGAAATAACGAGGCCAGTCAGCGAGCCAGCCAGGGACGCGGCTCAGATCTCTAATGAAAGAGACAAGATTGACAATTGTGGTGTACTCGATATTTCTCTCTATTTCTTTTGCTTTTGCTTTCTCTCTGCCTGTGCTTATCTTTGGTTTTTCCTCTTTCCTTTCTATTCTCGCTACTCTCTGGCCATAGCAGCCATGCTATTTCTCTCTCTCTCTCTTTTTTCTGCAATGCCCCATAAATCGCAGCAACGATAATAATAATAATAATCCAGCAGCGCCCCCATAATGAGCACGAAGGGGGAATTGAATTCACATCACATTAAAACTCATGAGGCCGGTCAATCCCACAACTAAATGCCTTCATTGAATGGCTCCCCCACACAATTAAATCCCTGTTAACCAAATTTATGCGGCCGCTTCAATGGCGCAGAGGGCGTAGGCCCCGGGATTTCCCGTGATTGGACGCAGGGGCAGGCAGGGCCGCGCAGCAGACCTAAATTCAAAGCCAAAAAAAACTCCCATCAATTGCATTTAAGAAAATCTGTTACCGCCCTTAATGCCACTCTCCCTCGAATTCAATCTCAATCTCAGGCACCCCCCTGCTGAATCTTATCGAAACTTCGTGCTAATCCCAATCCCAACACCAAAATTAGGATGCATCCCAATCCCCAAACGGTCTGTGCTAACTCTGGATCAACTATTACAGGATCTCTCATCCATGGTTGGCTCCCTCACTGTGCAGAGCCTGTGCGCTGTTTTCTTGCTTAAAAGATCGGTTGTTTGTTTGTTTGTCTGTCTGTCTGTTGCTCATGGTGGTGCAGGTTTCAAAGAAAGAAAGAAAGAAAGAAAGAAAGCAAATTGCAGCATGAGTTGCAGGATTTGCTAGGGTTTTCTCGTGGCTTGGGATTGAATGCCATTTAGAATGGGCGGTGCCACGTGGCTCAGAGAAAACGTAGAGTTTTTGTAGAGTGGTGGCGTATGGGGTTGCCTAGGAAGATGACTGCTACTGCTACTGCTACTGTTAGTGTTGAAGTTGCCACCAAACTGCATTAAGGTAGGCATAATACCTGCATTCAATTTCAGAGTCGCCTTTTTTTGCTTCTGCCCATTGTACCAGATGATGAAATGCAGCTCATCTCAAGTTGGGTTCATGGTCTTTTTTTTGCGCCATTCCTTCCTTGTCCACCTTCCTTCCATCGGAGGTTGATTGATTGTTTTCCCAAGTGGAAACATTAATGGCGCACTGATTTCTGATGTTGTTTATGGGCTCCTCCGTGTCGAGTTAGAACTTGTTGCAGGAAATGGTTCAAAGTGCCCTTTTCCTGTGTAAGCCACCTGTTTGCCAAACTGGTGTCGGTTGAAACTTTTTGGAAAATCTCTGCAACCTTTGAAAAATTTCATCGTGCATGTCTTTATTCGATGTAGTGTTTTTCTGGCAATTGTGCTTGTCAATACATGTACGCTCTTTTGAAGAGGAGATGTGCATGAATATTTACGACGAAAGGCCTGCATTATCAATGAAATCAAGAGTGTGCCGACTATGTTCATGATGGCGTTGGAACTTATCTCTACAAATGCGGGTCGAAAGAAAATTGACGGTTGAGGTTATCATATACGGTTGGCTTTCTATATTATTGGGTTTCGAGTTTTGACGTGATTCTTTCAACCAAATAGGCCAATTTAGAGACTTTGATAAAAACCGTCGGCACAAAACAATCGCTTAACCAAAGGAAAATCGCAGAAACTTTTTGAAAGGTTTTAAAAAGAGCCCATGAAAATTTCACCGCATAAGAGCTTCGTCCTCTAACGGCTATGGCGCTGCAAATCTGAACGTTGGAAGCTGCGGAATTGAATTTTAAATTAAATGCAACTGATAAGGCAGGTATATGCAAAAAGGAAGTTTCATGGAACACACCAGCCGTGGACTTAGGCTCAACACCATAGCACTTAGATAAATTTTAAAAAATTGTAAAAGAAATTTTAATATTGATCTGTGATATCTAAAAAAATTGTAAAGGGAATTTTAAGAATGATCTATGAAGGATGTCAGGGATGTAATTCAGTTTCAGTTTTATAAAATATTGATCATCTATTTAAACATTTATTGGTACATGCCACTACATTTATGTTATGGTCTTTTGAAAGCATCAAATTCCCGTTATTCAAGCAAGAAGAGTGGAAGAAATTACTTGGTTTTTAGATGATTATGCCCACATCTTTAAAGCTCAGCATGAAAGAATAACCTGGTAATTAATTAAGTCCATTGTATAGGTAAGAATAATCATAATTATAATTTACCTTGGTATTAAGTGAATAATAATGCAAGCACACTTTTGGTATAAGTCTAAGCCTGTTCATAATTGGTTCTGAGATGGACTTGTACCTGGAAATACAAGTGCTTATCCTATTCTGCACATAATAGGTTTCCAAAGTAATTTTCATTATATCTATGTTATTAACCAGTCCAATTCAAAAATTCCGTTATTAATAATGAGTTTTATTTAAAAAATATTTAATCATAAATTTGAATACATAGTCTAAATTGCTCTTGCTTAAGCGGTTTCGTGTTTAAGTATTTTAGGCTGTTTTCTTCGGAACAAAAAATTATAACATCGATCAATTTTGTTGGTTTGAAATTAATAAAACTCTCACTGGTTAAAGAGATGTTATACGAAAAAGAAATTTTTTAAAAGAACGTAAATCCAGCGCGAGGTAATGCGAATTCACTGAAAACAATAACCCACCAGGCACCACATTAAAGTTGAACGCTGCTAAACACCGAACGGGCAACAGTCCGTTTTTACTTTATAATCATAATGCGTATTCAATGCACCAAAGGAAGCGGCCAAATTAAATTCCGTGCAATAGATGCCAAAAGATCTGTGCGCAAATTTTGCAAATTATCATTGAAGGAACAACCACCCTAAAATAACCCGGAATTCAATCCAGGAGGATTTCCACCATCCGACACCATGAAAAACCGGCGACGTCCCATTCAATTGGGAAAAAAACAAAAACAAACAGAAGAAGACGAAGAAAAACACCCACAAAAAAATCATCATCTCCATGAATACATACATGAGCAATATCAATACCTGGCAACTGAGCCTCAAAAAGCTCAGCACATCTGGTGCCTTCTGATCCTTTGAATCTTCCTCACATTCCGCTATCATGATTAACCACTCAAAATAGTCTCCAACAAAAACCATAAACTATAAGTAAGGCAGCAACAACAACCACCACACAACAATAATTGTGATCACAGAATGGGAATATTGAACTTGGCTTTAGGATAGTGAGGAGGCGGAGGCAGCGTGGGCAAATGCACAGTGAGAAGGCCATGAGAACAAGCAGCACAGATGCCTTCAACATCCACATTACTGGGGATGCTAAATTTCCTGCAAAACTTGCCCACACTTCTTTCTGCTCTCACGTATTTGGCTGGTCTGTTCTCTTCTTCTTCATCACTGGTTTGACATGCAAGCAGTCTCTTTTTCTCGCCCTGGATTTTGAGGAGGTGGCCATCCTCCACCTCAACTGTAATGGCGTTTCTGGTGAGGCCTGCCACCTCCACTTCTAGGGTTATTCCTTCCTCCGATTCATTCACGTCCACTGGCAGCTTCGCGTTACCCATTATTATTATTATTATTACTATTTCTTCTGGTGTGTGATCTTCTTCGTCTTCTGTTTTGTTGTTGTTGTGATGTGATGTGGCTCGCTGCTTATGTTTTGGGGATGATTTCGGTTGGGTTTGGGTGCTGGCATCAGCCAATCGCCACGCTGTTTCGCTGCCTCTTTTGGTTTCGTGCATGACTGTACCGTAATTTCAACTTGCTCAATTGTTCAGGCAAAGCCGTTACCAATGTTCATCAATTTACATGGGTTTTAGCGTTGGTTAAGATTTCGGAATTAGTAAAGTTAACCGCGACTATATATATATATATTTTAAATTAAGCTTTAATTACTTCATGGGTTGTAGAGTGATAGAGTGTGAGACCTGCCTAGGAATTGCTGGATTATTAAGGTAAGTAATATTAAGATATTTTGGTTTCAAGTTTACACTAAGTAAATTAAGATTTTATTTATATAAAGTCTTGGTTCAAATAAACAAAAGGCTAAACATAGAGGAGTTATGGTAATCGCACTCATCTTTAACCATCTTTAACCTGTTTGATATGATTTATCTTTTATTAGAGTTACTCATCTTTAGAATTTTAATAAAGGTAATGTTCTTATAAACATGCTTAAATACATTTTTTTGCAATCTATATTGTAAAAATGTCAAAGTATTTATGTTACTACTTCTTTTAAAAAGTCTAATGTTTTGTAGTTTAATTGAAATTTAGATGAGGTGTTGGAGATTCAAAGTTAACATAGTGATTTGCTTAAGCTTTATTGGATTGTTGTTCATTATTTTATCTTTCAAAATTGATACATAACTATCAATGTAGATAATATTATTTGGCACATATTCAGTCAAATACAAAAATTTAATTACTTTTTCCAACCCTCAAGTAAGATAATTCAAGCTATAAGGAAATTATCTACACCGCTAAATATGATTAATTTTTTGAGGTAAAGGGTTAATGTCATTAATAAACTTTACAAATTATATATGGCCTAAGTACTAAGGTTACAATCTAAATGCGGGAAACTATCTACTTTTGTGATGAGAGCGGTTACTCTAGCAGTTATTCTAATTATTAGAGCAGTTACTCTAGCGGTTTATTCTAATTATTAGAGTGGTTACTCTAGCGGTTACTTTAGCAGTTATTCTAATTATTAGAGTGGTTACTCTAATTATTAGAGTAGTTGCTCCTAAGCCTATAAATACAGTGCCTAGGCACACAATTGGAAAGAAGTCTTTTAGTAGTCAAGTAGCAAAACTCTTGTAGTTTGTTTGAAAGTTAGAGTATTTTCCAAGTGCCCGCAGCAGGAGTTCTAAGTGTGGACGGATCTTTATTTGAGCATTGTGTACCTAAGCACACCTTATGTATGACAATAAAGACGAGCTCTCTCATTCATCCTTGTAGCACTTGAGATTTGTTTTCTTACGCATTTCTTTTATTTTATTTTCTTATGCATTTATTTTGTTTTATGCACTTTACATTTATGTTATTAGCACAACAATTCATTTTGATCAATTAAGCAAATCGTTAAATTACACAAGCACAACCACTTTGAGCATGCGTGTAACGCTTGGTAACCTAGTAATGATTAGCGTTTGGTAATCCCAGCAATGTTGCACTGGTTCAGGAGGTGTACGACAAGTGGGCACGGATGCTGGTGTTAGGATTAGTTAGAACTTAGTTAATGAGTAGTTAAGTTAAATTAGTCACTTAGTTACCTCTCTCCTTCCCTACTAGTGCAAGACATAAAAGCTATAAAAATCATATGCCTTAAGCTTACTTAACCATACAATCATGACGTACAGGTAAGCTTGGGAAGACAACGATAAACCAACCCATCCTTGTTCCACAAGGGTGCATAAGCACTTAGTCCTTGGAATTCAATCGAATCGTGCGTGAAACCCTCGTATTCGTATGGTTGAGCATAGGGGTACCTCGCCGCTCATCATTGACATCGTTGTTGGAGACTTAGTTGTTTGTGCACTAGCTAGAACATAGAAAATCATTCACATTGTTGGAACAAACCCTTAGGGTTGGTTGAGAAAATAATAAATAAAAATACATTGCACACTGAATAGACAAGTATGTCTCCTGCTTCGTACGAAAACACCTCACTTCCTAGGTTTGAAATAGGAAACAGTCAGCGGCATAATACACATGACGTTGATCCGCCAATCCCTCAACAAGTTCGAGTGGTATATATTCATCCCGATGAGTATATACCAGACTTCACCTTTATCCTCCATCAAGACGAACAACTATGTTGGCGAGACTTAGAAGGTAACATAGTGTTAGCTCTCGATCGTTCAATCTCGAGCATGCTTCTTCATGCTCTCACAAGAAATTGGCATGCCACACTTACATGCAAAATACGTTGTGCAAGACCATGACTTGAGAGAATATCGTCCCACAGAGGCACAACGTCAAAGGGACTTGCAACAGGAGAGACATCATAAGTCTTTGAAGGGTAAGTGGTCCTAGGATGCCCCTCATGTCTTAAGTGAAAATGAGGGTGGTGAACCTACCTCAAGTAGTCGCCCACACAACGACGTTCCTCCCCTTGACTTTGGCCAAGGGGTTGTGTATTAGAACCTTCATTCCATTATTCATAACCCAGGTTCTGATACCCATGGGCATAAAGGGTGTGAAAAAGGGACACGAACTCATGATAAAGGTGGACATTCTAATCGTAATCGTGATCGGGGCCGGGACCATAGAAGAGAAGGTAGTAGACATCGTCATGGTGACGGTTCTCCTTCTTCTTCACCTTCATCATCTCCTTCACCCTCTCCTTCAATATCTAGATGCGATCAGAAAGAAAAAGACCATGGGGATAAAGGTAGGCAAAGTGGAAGTCATAAACAAAACAGCCAGGAAAGGGGACGAGGGCACTCTAGAGAGTCACAACATAGAAGAAGGGAGAGTAGGGAACAACGTAGGCATCATAGACACCATGGATGAGACGATCATGATGAATCCCTACTCGCTACTTGAAGTATGTTAGACATAACTGAGGCTGTTAAAATTCCAACAAGGCACCAACAACGTAATGCCACGAGGGCTATTAACTCTCAGCCTACTATTGGTTCCAACAACCACATGAAGAAAAGACCTTTGTTTAGAACCAATAGTCTAACCAAGCCCTTGTAATCACAAGTGGTTGATTCCTTAGACGTCTCAGTATCAATGAAAACTTCAAAGCCCCCTTCAACCCAATCACCACACTCAACGCAAACGATCACGCTAACACACGCTGTCACTGATTGGATCAAAGCTAGCCATCTTCCTAGGAAATTCTTTGATCCTAGCAATCCTCTGATATACTTACAAATCACTGGAAATGTGCCGTGCAAGGCTCTTTTGGATTCAGGTTCCAGTGTCAACTTGATTTCTCAAAAAATGTACAAGGCTTGGAACCTACCTCCATTGACAAAGAGCAACATCCATCTAGAGTTGGCCGATCAATCCATCACTGTCCCATTGGGACTGGTGGAAGACATTGTTACCACTGTGTGTGGGTGGTTGTACCCAGCTAACTTCCTAGTGATTCAGGTAAACAACGGTAAGGGGGACTTCCCAATCATAATGGGAAGAGCATGGCTAAGCACCATCGACGGACGCCTAGGAATGCACAATCTTTTCCTAGAAATATCAAAGGAAAATACATTCAAAAAGATTGAGAATAAGAAAGTTTTGTGCATCGCATACAGTGACACAGGGTGTAATTGTGTGCAGAGCTCATGGTTTGTGCAAAGTTTAGCATTGCCTACATGCAATCAATGTGCGCAAGTGATTAACATGCAAAGATGCTTGTATGCAATAGCCACATGACAGGAAGACACCCAGTTGTTGATAGCTGATCAAGAAAGCAGTTCACTCATATGCATGGAACCAACTGAGGGTTTGACTTGTGGTTACATCGATAGCATAGACACATTAGAGCAAGTCCACCACCAACTTCCAAGTCTTAACCTTGAAAATATCAACTAGGGGAAGTTGGAAATCCTTGAGAAATTTAAGCAAGATCCCCTCGAGGTGAAACCATTGCCCACCGGTATGAAATACACGTTCCTTAAAAATGGAAAACCAGTAATTATCAACGCTAAGCTTGCTCCTCAACAGAAAAAAGAATTGCTGAAGGTAATAAATAAATGGCCAGAACCCTTCACTTGGTCATATCCTGAATTAACTAAAATAGATCCTAGGATATGCCAACATAGAATTTACATTGACCCCTCCATGAAGCCTTGAAGACAATCATAGAGGCGATTGAACCCTAAGTTGAAGCAAGTAGTTAAGGAAGAAATCAAACAGCTTCTCAAGGCTAGGTTCATATACCCCATTGCTGATAATGAATGGGTTAGCCCCTTAGTTATAGTGCCTAAAAATGGAGGTAAATGGAGGATGTGCATAGATTTTAGGCTACTAAATATGGCAACATTCAAAGATCACTTTCCATTGCCATTTGTCGACCAAGTCTTAGACATCATCGTAGGGCATCGCTATTATAGTTTTCTGGATGGATATAGCAGATATAACCAAATACAAATAGCCCCAGAAGACCAAGCCAAGACTATGTTCACCAGTCCTTGGGGAATGTTTGCATTCAAACATATGCCATTTGGCTTGTGCAATGCCCTTGCAACATTTCAATGACTAGTTCTAAGCATATTCCAATAGCAGATAGGGAATGGCATGGAGGTCTTTATGGATGACTTCTCCACTTATGGAGCAAACTTTGATCAAGCCTTGGATCGGTTGGAGAAAGTGTTAAAAAGATGTGTAGAAACCAATTTAAGGCTCAACTGGCAGAAAAGCCATTTGATGGTCCAAGAAGGCATAGTACTAGGACACAAAATCTCACACACAGGGATAGAGGTAGACCCTTAGAAAATCAAAATTATCCAAGGAATTACCCATCAATCGAAAACTATCAAAGATATTCGGTCATTCCTTGGACATACTGGCTACTATAGGAGATTTATTGAGAACTTTTCAAAGATTATCAAACCATTGGTGGAATTAATGAAAAAGGGTGTACCTTTCAAGTGGACCAGGGAATGCGAATTAGCTTTCCAAACTCTGAAACAGAAGCTAGTAGAAACACCCATTCTACAAACTCTTAACTGGTCCAAATCATTCCATATCATGATTGATGCATCCAATTATGCTTTAGGAGTTGTACTTACATAGTTAGATGACCAGAAGCATTCTTATTACATCCACTGTGCAAGTAGAAGTATCGCTAGTGCACAACTTAACTACACTACCACAGAGAAAGAATTAATGGTTGTAGTGTTTGCACTAGAAAAGTTTAAACACTATGTATTAGGATATAAAGTATATATACATACAAATCATAGTGTAATTTGGTTCCTCATGAATAAGCCAATGGTAAGCCCTCGTATCATACGATGGCTTGTAATCTTACAAGAGTTTGATTTAATGATGAACGATTGTAAGGGCACCAAGAATGTAGTTGCTGATCATTTATCTTGGTTGCGATGGGACAAAAAAGAGGATGAGTATCCAATTTCTGATCATTTCCCTAATGAATCCCTCTTTGCTAGTGGAGTGAATAATCAATCATCCATGGAGACAAACTGGTATAGTAGCATTCTTACCTATCTCCTCACCCAACAAACACCATAAGAGTTAAACCTTAAGAAGAAACAATAGTTTCTTCATCAAGCCAAGTACTTTATGGAGATCAATGGGTAACTTTACAAAGTGTGTCCCGATGGCTTGGTTCGATGGTGTGTTCCCAATATAGATCAACTGCGAGTTCTCCAAGATGCTCATGAGGGTCCTTGTGGGGGTCATTACGCTAGGAGATGAACAACCATTAAGATCCTACTTGTAGGATATTATTGGGCTACATTATTTCGAGACGTCCATCATTTCATCCAATCTTGTGAGCACTATCAATGTGATGGTGGAATGACTACTAGAATGGAGGGTCTGCAACAATGGATTTAACCTTTAGAACCCTTCGACATTTGGGGAATTGATTTTATGGGGTCGATTACACCAATGTCTAGTGGAAAAGCTTATATTATTGTTGCCATTGATTACCTAACAGAATAGGACGAAGTAGCTACTATTAAAGATTGTACATCATCTACAGCTACACGATTTGTTCAACAACAAATCATAAATAGGTTTGGTATGCCACGTGCACTTATTTTAGACAATGGTACATACTTCACAAGTGCAACTTTTCAGAAATTAATGCAACGCTTAGGGGTTGAGCATAAATTAACTACACCATACCACCCCCAAGCGAATGGTCAAGCAGAAGTCACCAACATGGAGATTACGAAGATATTGACAATAACCATTAGAAAGTTTAGGTGAGACTAGAGCACTAAACTGAACGATGCTCTTTGGGCATACCGCTCCACATGGAAATTCCCTATAGGATACTCTCCCTATGAGTTAGTGTACGATAAATTATCAATGCTTCCCATTCAAACTGAGCTCTGTACACTATCCACAACATGTGATCTCAACCTTGACCTTGATCTAGCACAGAAACAATGGTTAGTAATCCTTAACTTGCTAGATGAAAATCGATTAGCTACCTTGTCATCTAACGAATTGGATAAGGCCTTCAATAAACAACGTTATGACCTAAGAATTAGGAAAGTTAAATATCAGTCATGAGATAAGGTTCTCTACTGGAATCCCACACATGTGCCAGAACATACTAAATTTCAAACACTGTGGGAAGGACCTTATATTATTTATGCAACTTTTCCTTTAGGGGCTATGAAAATATACAAACCTAAGAGCTTAGATAAAAAATGTTTGGTCAACGTGCAACAAACCAAACCTTTTCAGGAGCTTAGGATAGCCAGTACATATGCTACCTCTCTTGATGGATAACCCTGCTCACTATTTTGGATCTCCTCCTTCCAACTTAGTCATGGGGGAGATGGCCACCTATGCTAACCGTTCTAGGCTCTCAGTTCTTTTTGAATTTTTGTTTTACACATTTTTTCAACTTTTCTTATTTTTGTTTTACACCATTGTTCATGTTTTTATTATTTCTTTGTTT